>JBBPBX010062241.1:1755-12984 GCA_038048925.1 Garcialebias charrua | reverse complement strand
GACGTCTACATTTCACAAGTTTATATAGTGTATATACAGTATGTATAAAAACAATCTAAATGTAAATATCTTCATTTCAATCTGTTTAATCAGTTTGGTAGATGTGCAAAATGTGTTTTAAATTACATTTTAATTAGTATATTGTTGATTAATTTAGTATAGATCTATTAAAGGTTCAGTATGTAATTTCTGGAACACGCTGGAACTTAGGAAAATTTTGAACAGAGACACGTTTCTGGTCCCTCCCCCTCAGAGCCATATATGGCTCTGTTACCCTTGCTCTGCTGAAATTCAAATTCAAGCTCTGTTTTTATTGGCTGATTCAAATTCAAGCTCTGTTTTTATTGGCTGGTTACAAACTCTGTTTTTATTGGCTGGTTACAAACTCTGTTTTTATTGGCTGGTTAACGGCGTGTCACTGTGGCTTTTTAGAAATGCTTTTAGAGAAGCAAGGGGACAATAGTTTTTTTCAGAGATTACTTGTCTAAAATCAGTATGTCAGGAGGTAGTGACAGAGTGAAGAAATATGTTAAAAATATATTGTTAGAAAAGTTACATACAGCTCCTTTAACTTGAGATTAATTACCCGGATTACTCCGAGTTAGTTTGCAGCAGAAGTTTAACAGAGACTCGTCTGAACTTTGACATTTCAGGAGAATCCTCGTTGACGGCGAAGAGGAAGAGGAACGCCGGCGTCTGACCTTTGACCTCATCCTGTACAGATGTTTCATTCTAAACTTGTATTTTTGTACTTTAAAGATGTTTTCTTACCTGATGTACTGAGTGGTTTTAAATTGGACAAGTTTTCTTTTCAGGGACCGAACTGACAGACGTCGTAAACTTTTGGGCGTTTTCTGTTTATGTAAAAATTACAGATTTTTTTTGTCTTTTTCTGAGAATATAAGTTTATTTACATCCCAACAAAAATCATAAACATGAAAACTTCTAAAAACTATACATGTACTTCAAAAGATGCTTCATGATTTTTGTTTTGAATCAACAGAAATTAAAGTTGGTGTTGGAGAAGTTTTTGTTTAAATAGTTCATTTTTCTCAAATCAAAGGTGCGACAAACTGACAGCAGCCAATCAGGAGGCAGGTGAGATGAACAGGAACCAATCAGAGGCCAGGATGGTGCGATGATCATAAAACTATGAGCTCATCATTAGTTTGAACAGACACATTTAAATATGAAATATTAAGGCTATTAACTAAACTTTTCTGGTAACAAAACAGTTTTATGTGTACAGCCAGGTATTTAATAAAAAGAACAGTAAACGCATTCCTTCACTCGTCTTCAAGGCTGAAGGTAAAAAGAATGAACTGCATTCGTTTCATAAAAAGATTATTTAAAGTTTTAACCCGAAATGTCCGTGATTTTATGAAGATTTACTGAAGAAACACCAGGACGGACGACACGATGGCCACCATTTTGCAGAGAGCTACGTGTCCAGGTTCTGCCACAGACTAGAAATATCACATTTAAAAACCTGAACTCAGCTAAAGAGCCCGGTGTTTCTACATTAGTTGTTATAATTAACGAAGGCAACACTTTAAAGAACATCTAACAAGGTTAAGTCAGGTCATCTGGACAGATTCTTCTTCACCTTGTTAGATTTTTCTACCTGGATCACTGAGCAGCTTCAGGACATTTTAAAGAACAGCTTTTTCGTTTCACCGGGAAAAATGTGACCGTCAGGAAATCCTTCATGAACCCCAAGAGCTGCGTTCAGTTCTTCTCTAGTCCAGAATCGGGCGGGACAGACTTGAGGTGCTCACCTGGTTCTGGATCACTAAACTCACTTGTTGCAGGTCCAGTTGAGGTCTGCCTGTGCACGTCTAGTCACCTGTTCATTGTCAAAATGTTCTAACAAAAAGTAAAGACTAAAACTGTTCCGAAGTTTTGTTTGACATAAACGCTGTTTTTGTTTTGTTTTTTAAGATATAAAAAAAACAAGTTTAACTTGGAAAACTAATCAAAATAAAAAACTAATACAATTATTTTAATTTCTGTTACGTAGCGGCACTCCTGTTGACGTGTTGTGTTTGGTTCTGGTCCGTGCCAGAGTCGTTACACAACGTCTGTCTCCTGTTTTCTCATCAGCCAGGATTTCTGTGTATTTCAGTAAAATAAAGTTTTTTTTTTCTGTGTTTTTGGACCGAACCGCACACAGTGACATGCAGCTTCCACATGTAGCTCTTTACAAGATGGCGGCCGTCAGCCCTTCAGTTCAGCTCCAGCCGTATAAGTGTCGTCATCGTTCAGTAATGAGAACGACTGGTTTTGACTTCAAACAGAGTCGGAGTGCAGGAAGAACTTCCATCTTTAGGAGAAACATTGAGCGGAACACAAAGATCAGCAGCTGCTCGGACTCAGAAACCAGAACCGTCTGGTTCTCCAGGCACCGGACTCTTGATCCACACACACACACAGGTTGGACGTCCCTGCGGTGAAAATCCTTCAAATAGACGAGCAGAACCCGTTTCAGTCTGTGTAAACTGGGTCCGGTTAGAACCCGGTGGAGTGGACGCTGGGGATGGGGTAGAACTTGGAGATGCGGCTCTGGTTGGTCGGGTTAAGGCACTCTGACTCGCCGCTCATCTTGAAGAACACTTCCTGTTCCTGCAGCTTCCTGGCGAACTCGTCCTCCAGCGCCTGCAGGAAAAACAAACAAAACATGAAGCCTCATCGTGGCTTTGGGGTCATCAAACCCGACCCATCATCAGGTTCTGTTCAGCACAGACTGGAGTTCTTTTTGTTTGTTTCACAGGATTATTTAATAAAACGCCTGTTTCAAGTTTCAAACCGGAGGGTGTCACCGGGACTCTCCTCTGGTGCCGTGGACCACCAGCTGGGTCAAAACAAACAGGTCTTTAAGCTCCACTGGTTCCTCTCAGCTCAGGTTTCTTGTGAGTCCGCTGATCACCGGCGACGAGGCTCAGCCCCTTTAGGCTCTGCCTCCTTTTGGAGGAAACAACCTTTAGGCTCCGCCTCCTTTTGGGGGAAACAACCTTTAGGCTCTGCCTCCTTTTGGGGGAAACAACCTTTAGGCTCCGCCTCCTTTTGGGGGAAACAACCTTTAGGCTCTGCCTCCTTTTGGGGGGAAACAACCTTTAGGCTCCGCCTCCTCTTGGGGAAAACAACTTTTAGGCTCTGCCTCCTTTTGGGGGAAACAACCTTCAGGCTCCACCTCCTTTTGTAGGAAACAACCTTTAGGCTTGGCCTCCTTTTGTAGGAAACAACATTTAGGCTCCACCTCCTTTTGGGGGAAACAAAATTTAGGCTCCACCTCCTTTTGGGGGAAACAACCTTTAGGCTCTGCCTCCTTTTGGGGGAATCAACCTTTAGGCTCCACCTCCTTTTGGAGGAAACAACCTTTAAGCTCCACCTCCTTTTGGAGGAAACAACCTTTAGGCTCTGCCTCCTTTTGGGGGAAACAACCCCTCGATTTTGACTACAGGAAATGAAACTCCTGATGTTTTCTAAGAAAACAGCTTCCAATACGACGGCAGCTGAAGCTTTTAAGTCTCTGAACAACACAACCGGTCTGGTAAGCATTTCATAGAAAAACTTAAATAAGCAAAACAATTAAAATCTACCCACCCTTTTTGGAGTCCTTGGAGGGGGTATTGGAGAGTGCGCCTCCTGGGGACTCCCTTGTTCTAATGGGGGACTTCAACGCTCACGTGGGCAATGACAGTGAGACCTGGAGGGGTGTGGTTGGGAGGAACGGCCCCCCTGATCTGAACCAGAGTGGTGTTCTGTTATTGGACTTCTGTGCTCGTCATGGATTGTCCATAACGAACACCATGTTTAAGCATAAGGGTGTCCATATGTGCTCTTGGCACCAGGACACCCTAGGTCGCAGTTCGATGATCGACTTTGTTGTCGTCTCATCTGATCTGCGGCCGCATGTCTTGGACACTCGGGTGAGGAGAGGGGCGGAGCTGTCTACTGACCACTACCTGGTGGTGAGTTGGCTCCGATGGTGGGGGAGGATGCCGGTCAGACCTGGCAGACCCAAACGTATCGTGAGGGTCTGCTGGGAACGTCTGGCAGAGTCTCCCGTAAGACGGAGCTTTAACTCCCACCTCCGGGAGAGCTTTGAACACGTTCCGAGGGAGGCGGGGGACATGGAGTCCGAGTGGGCCGTGTTCCGCGCCTCTATTGTCGAGGCAGCTTATCGGAGCTGTGGCCGCAAGGTTGTTGGTGCCTGTCGAGGTGGCAACCCTCGAACCCGGTGGTGGACACCGGCAGTGAGGGATGCTGTCAGGCTGAAGAAGGAGTCCTATTGGGCCTTTTTGGCTTGTGGGACCCCGGAAGCAGCTGATAGGTACCGGCAGTCCAAGCGGCATGCGGCTCGGGTGGTTGCTGAGGCAAAAACTCGGGCGTGGGAGGAGTTCGGAGAGGCCATGGAGAATGACTTCCGTACGGCTTCGAGGCGATTCTGGTCCACCATCCGGCGTCTCAGGGGGGGAAAGAGGTACGAGACCAACACCATTTATGGTGGAGGTGGCGTGCTGCTGACCTCAACTCGGGATGTTGTGAGTCGGTGGGCGGAATACTTCGAAGACCTCCTCAATCCTACTGGCACGTCTTCCACTGAGGAAGCAGAGCCTGGGGACTTTGGGTCGGGTTCTCCGATCTCTGGTGCTGAGGTCGCCGAGGTGGTTAAAAAGCTCCGCGGTGGCAAGGCTCCGGGGGTGGATGAGATTCGCCCGGAGTTCCTTAGGGCTCTGGATGTTGTAGGGTTGTGTTGGCTTACGCGACTCTGCAATATCGCGTGGACATCGGGGGCAGTTCCCTTGGATTGGCAGACTGGGGTGGTGGTTCCCCTATTTAAAAAGGGGGACCGTAGGGTGTGTTCCAACTATAGGGGGATCACACTCTTAAGCCTCCCTGGTAAGGTCTATTCAGGGGTTCTGGAGAGGAGGGTCCGTCGGATAGTCGAACCTCGGATTCAGGAGGAGCAGTGTGGTTTTCGTCCTGGTCGTGGAACACTGGACCAGCTCTACACCCTCAGCAGGGTCCTGGAGGGTGCGTGGGAGTTTGCCCAACCAGTTTACATGTGTTTTGTGGACTTGGAGAAGGCATTCGACCGCGTCCCTCGGGGGGTTCTGTGGGGGGTACTCCGGGAGTATGGGGTACCAGGCCCTTTGATAAGGGCTGTTAGGTCCCTGTACGACCGGTGTCAGAGCTTGGTCCGCATTGCCGGCAGTAAGTCAGGCTCGTTTCCGGTGAGAGTTGGACTCCGCCAAGGTTGCCCTTTGTCACCGATTCTGTTCATAACTTTTATGGACAGAATTTCTAGGCGCAGCCAAGGTGTTGAGAGGATCCGTTTTGGTGACCTTAGAATCGCTTCTCTGTTTTTTGCAGATGATGTGGTCCTACTGGCTTCATCAGTTCGTGATTTACAACTTTCACTGGAGCGGTTTGCAGCCGAGTGTGATGCGGCCGGGATGAGGATCAGTTCCTCCAAATCCGAGGCCATGGTCTTGAGCCGGAAAAGGGTAGCATGCCCTCTCCGGGTCGGGGAGGAGGTCCTGCCCCAAGTGGAGGAGTTTAAGTATCTCGGGATCTTGTTCACGAATGAGGGAAAACTGGAGCGTGAGATCGATAGGCGGATAGGTGCAGCGTCCGCAGTGAAGCGGGCGCTGTACCGGTCTGTCGTGGTGAAGAGAGAGCTGAGTCAAAAGGCAAAGCTCTCAATTTACCGATCGATCTACGTTCCCACCCTCATCTATGGTCATGAGCTTTGGGTTATGACCGAAAGAACAAGATCTCGGATACAAGCGGCTGAAATGAGTTTTCTCCGCAGGGTGTCTGGACTCTCCCTTAGAGATAGGGTGAGAAGCTCAGTCATCCGGGAGGGACTCGGAGTAGAGCCGCTGCTTCTCCACATCGAGAGGAGCCAGTTGAGGTGGCTCGGGCATCTGGTTAGGATGCCTCCTGGACGCCTCCCTGGTGAGGTGTTCCGGGCACGTCCCACCGGGAGGAGACCCAGAGGAAGACCCAGGACGCGCTGGAGGGACTATGTTTCTCGGCTGGCCTGGGAACGCCTTGGGATTCCCCCGGAGGAACTGCTCCAAGTGGCTGGGGAGAGGGAAGTCTGGGCCTCCCTACTTAGGCTGCTACCCCCGCGACCCGACCCCGGATAAGCGGAAGAAGATGGATGGATGGATGGATGGATTAAAATCTAACTTCAATAAAAGTTGAAGTACCCCTGACGTCCAGCTAAGGGATTTTACTTGTTAAAGGACATGACCCACCATGTTTTCAAATTGCATCGCCATTAATATTTAGTAGTTAATTAAATAATGAAACAGGGGTGTTTATTTATATTGTAGAGAAATAATGCTAAATGTGTTATTTCATGTTTTTTAGCAGTTTTTCGCAGCAGCTCTGGGAAAATCTGCCCCTCTCCATATATGGGCATTGAGGTCACTGAAGTTTCCGCCTTGAGCATGCGGAGTTATAACAAGCATGCATCAACGTAGCTTCATTATTGCAGCGGTGTTATATCTTATTAAAAAGTTCTAAAAAATAAATAAAAACAGAGCGCTGGTCCAGCTGTACCCACAACTGCACCAGGAAATATTTAGAGGTCGCGCATCCACGTAGGACACTATTAATTCGCTCGCTCGCGTACGAGACTGAAGCAAGAGCTGTGCCAACTATCCATGAATGAATTTGTCAGAGCGAGCCAAACTCGTGTGTGGCCGCGCAGCTCCGCAAAGCCCCCGGCGGGCTGCATCAGCTCCCTGCCCTCCCCATTCTCCTTCCAACAAGATACAACACCGCTGCGGCCGAAGCCGTGCGAAGCCGCGCGGCTCGCCCCCCTCTTTCCACCCGACCTGGGTGAGAGAACAAAAAGGCAAGCGGGCAGCTCCACACAGCCCCAGCCGCAGCGGTGTTATATCTTATTAAAAAGTTCTAAAAAAAATAATAATAATACAGGGAGCGCTGCCGGTCCCGCAGCCCACCAGGAAACTCGCAGAACCCTGCGCAGCCAGCCACGTTGAACAAGAGTGTAATTCGCTCGCACAAATTCATTCATTTCCTTATTTCAGTCATGGAGACAGCGAGGTGGAAGCGACCACTTGACTTTTGGCAAAAAATTTAAAGAAAAGCCACTGGAACTTTCACTGGAAATCAGCATCACTCATAAGCCTCCATCGCAAACTCACTCCCTGCCTTCTGACTGGACCCTTTTTTAACGTCATTTCGGACTTCGGCAATCATCGGCGGGGTTTCCGGATTCTTCCGGGACTCCGTTGTGTTTTTTTTTTAACCCTCGCCTGGCCCAAATGCAAAAATGAAAATATACATCATATTATACTACAGTAATTGTCCAATATGGTGAATTGTTACTGTCACGGTGGGTGTTGTCCTTTAAGTATTAAGAGTTTATTAGATGGTACGCGGTACCCAGGACGCGCTGGAGGGACTACCCAGGACGCGCTGGAGGGACTATGTTTCTCGGCTGGCCTGGGAACACCTTGGGATTCCCCCGGAGGAACTGCTCCAAGTGGCTGGGGAGAGGGAAGTCTGGGCCTCCCTACTTAGGCTGCTACCCCCGCGACCCGACCCCGGATAAGCGGAAGTAGATGGATGGATGGATGGATAGATGGTACGCAGCTGGACTGAAGCTCATCTGTTTTTACTCGTCTGTTTAAAGACGTTTTAAAGTCTGTTTTTCTTTTACTCTCACACTTGCGGCACTGCTGTATAGGGGTGTAACGAGATCTCGTTGTACGAAATCTCGCGATATTAAACTCCCGCGATATCTCTCGTTGAGAGGTAACGTCGTCTCGCTAATGCTAGCAGAGCCCCTAGCAAGTCAGCGTCACGGACAGCATGGCTTCGCCGGATGAAGTTGCTATAGAAGACGCCCCAACTACTTTTAAATCATTTGTTTGGCAGCATTTTGGATTTCCAATAGAAACGATAAATGGCGAAAGAGCAACAAACAAGACACGGACAATATGTAAGCACTGCAAGAAATTTTTACCGTACACCGCTGCTAACACTAGCACGATGCAAAAATCTCGTCTCGTTCTCGCAAACTCTGTAATTTGTCTCGTCTCGTCTCGAGAGTTTTATGTATCGTTACACCCCTACTGCTGCAGTTTGTTTTTGTCAGATCTTTAAAAACTAAATCAATAAAGTTTTCAGTAAGTTCAGACGGGTGAAGCTGTGGGACAGTACCGATCAGAACCAGGCTCTCATCAGAACTCTGACGGTACCTTCTTCCTGGGTCGTAGTTTGTCCCTCCACTCCCTCAGCTCCACGCTGTGCTCCTCGTCCAGCTCCTTCAGTTTCTGGGTCTCGTGTTCGATCAGCAGGTGGCACTTCTCGTTCTGAGACAAACACACGACGACACGTTTAATTCTGCTCGGTCGCCTTCGGTAGAACTCGGGCTTGGCGGCGTACGGACCTGCAGCTGTTGGAGCTCTCGGATGTTGGCGTCACACTGCAGCTGCAGGTCTCTCATGTGGTTCTCGTGTTTCTGCTGCTGGTGGAGCCGCTCGTTCTTCTGCCTCTTCTCCTCCTGAGCTGCAAACTGACGACACAAACGTCACAACTGTCTCCCGGGCCCCGCCCACCAGCCCCGCCCGACCACGGGCTCTCACCTGTTTGACCCGCTCCCTCTCCTGCTCGGGCGTGATGGCGGCTGCCGTGATGCGGAGGCTCTTCTTGAACATGGCCATGCGGGTCTTGGCCTCGCTCCGTTGGATCTTGGGGAGTCTGGCTCTCTCCTGGGTCTGCTTGTTCTTCATCTCCTCGACGAGGCGCTGGTTGTAGCGCTGCATCTGCTCCATCTCCTGCACACCACAGAACACCATATATATATATATTTAATATTATTTATTTTAAAGTTTAGGAGCTTTGAGAGCGGCGGTCCACCTGGGTCCTGCTCAGACTAGATGTTAGCTCATCGATCCTGTCAGAAGCTCGCTCAAAAACAACATCTACCAACAGGTAAGATATTAGCTGTTTATATGCTCTCTACAGAACCCCACTTTAAAATGTCCGTGCTGTCCCTTTTATGTCCCTCCCAGACATACTGTATAGGCCTCTCAGCTGCTGGTGCTACCATAGCAACCAGAAAATAAAGACGTGACGGTTTCAACCAGCCGAAGGAGCAAAACATGAGCCATAAAAAATAAATTCAGAGTAAATCACAACAAGACCCGGACCTATTCAAATAGCCTAAGTCGTTAAATGAGTGCAGAACAGCCAAAGGTGTTAAATTAAACAGCCTAAGGAGCAAAACATGAACCACAAAAAATAAATTCAAAGTAAATCACAACAAGAAACAACCCTATTAAAACAGCCAAAAGCGTTAAATGAGTGCAAAACAGCCAAAGGTGTTAAATGAGTGCAGATCAGCTGAAGGTGTTAAATGAGTGCAGAACAGCCGAAGGTATTAAATGAGTGCAGATCAGCTGAAGGTGTTAAATGAGTGCAGAACAGCCGAAGGTGTTAAATGAGTGCAGATCAGCTGATGGTGTTAAATGAGTGCAGAACAGCCGAAGGTGTTAAATTAAACAGTCGAAGGAGCAAAACATGAACCACAAAAAATAAATTCCAAGTAAATCACAACAAGAAACAAACCTATTAAAACAGCCGAAAATGTTAAATGAGTGCAGAACAGCTGAAGGTGCTAAATGAGTGCAGAACAGCCGAAGGTGTTAAATGAGTGCAGAACAGCCGAAGGTGTTAAATGAGTGCAGAACAGCCGAAGGTGTTAAATGAGTGCAGATCAGCTGAAGGTGTTAAATGAGTGCAGATCAGCTGAAGGTGTTAAATGAGTGCAGAACAGCCGAAGGTGTTAAATTAAACAGCCGAAGGAGCAAATCATGAACCACAAAAAATAAATTCCAAGTAAATCACAACAAGAAACAAACCTATTAAAACAGCCGAAAATGTTAAATGAGTGCAGAACAGCTGAAGGTGCTAAATGAGTGCAGAACAGCCGAAGGTGTTAAATGAGTGCAGATCAGCTGAAGGTGTTAAATGAGTGCAGAACAGCCGAAGGTGTTAAATGAGTGCAGATCAGCCGAAGGTGTTAAATTAAACAGCCGAAGGAGCAAAACATGAACCACAAAAAATAAATTCCAAGTAAATCACAACAAGAAACAAACCTATTAAAACAGCCGAAAATGTTAAATGAGTGCAGAACAGCTGAAGGTGCTAAATGAGTGCAGAACAGCCGAAGGTGTTAAATGAGTGCAGATCAGCCGAAGGTGTTAAATGAGTGCAGAACAGCCGAAGGTGTTAAATGAGTGCAGATCAGCTGAAGGTGTTAAATGAGTGCAGAACAGCCGAAGGTGTTAAATTAAACAGCCGAAGGAGCAAAACATGAACCACAAAAAATAAATTCCAAGTAAATCACAACAAGAAACAAACCTATTAAAACAGCCAAAAATGTTAAATGAGTGCAGAACAGCTGAAGGTGCTAAATGAGTGCAGAACAGCTGAAGGTGTTAAATGAGTGCAGATCAGCCGAAGGTGTTAAATGAGTGCAGAACAGCCGAAGGTGTTAAATGAGTGCAGATCAGCTGAAGGTGTTAAATGAGTGCAGAACAGCCGAAGGTGTTAAATTAAACAGCCGAAGGAGCAAAACATGAACCACAAAAAATAAATTCCAAGTAAATCACAACAAGAAACAAACCTATTAAAACAGCCGAAAATGTTAAATGAGTGCAGAACAGCTGAAGGTGCTAAATGAGTGCAGAACAGCCGAAGGTGTTAAATGAGTGCAGAACAGCCGAAGGTGTTAAATGAGTCCAGAACAGTCAAAGGTGTTAAATAAGTGCAGAACAGCCAAAGGTGTTAAATGAGTGCAGAACAGCTGAAGGCGTTAAATGAGTGCAGAACAGCCGAAGGTGTTAAATGAGTGCAGAACAGCCGAATGTGTTAAATGAGTGCAGAACAGCCGAATGTGTTAAATGAGTGCAGAACAGCCGAAGGTGTTAAATGAGTGCAGAACAGCTGAAGGTGTAAATGTGTGCAGAACAGCCGAAGGTGTTAAATGAGTGCAGAACAGCCGAATGTGTTAAATGAGTGCAGAACAGCCGAATGTGTTAAATGAGTGCAGAACAGCCGAATGTGTTAAATGAGTGCAGAACAGCCGAATGTGTTAAATGAGTGCAGAACAGCCGAATGTGTTAAATGAGTGCATAACAGCCGAATGTGTTAAATGAGTGCAGAACAGCCGAATGT
>JBBPBX010062240.1:0-20886 GCA_038048925.1 Garcialebias charrua | reverse complement strand
TATATATAAATTATATAATTTGTATGTATATATTTGTATATACATACAAATTATATACAGCAACTGTATTCTGCGATTTTGATTAATACAAAATCGTAGAATTTCATGATTTCTGGCATCATGATTTCTGGCAAACCGATCAACAAATGAGTGACTCATTTGTTGATCGGTTTGCCAGAAATCATCAAATTATGTTTGTATTCTGCATCTGTCTGTTAGCAAAATATCTTATGAACAACTGAACAGATTTTGATTAAACTTTCAAGAAATAATCACTGAATGGCTCTCTACGACTGGTTGACTTTTAAAGTACATCCATGGTGTTGGTCTGTTAGCAAAATATCTCATGACCCTCTGGACAGATTTTGAAAAATCTTTCAAGAAATAATAAACAGATGTTTCTTTACTGCTGATTAACTTTTGGATATATTTGAATTGAAGATGGCTGCAGCAGGCAATTGAAATAAGCCAAACTCAAAAATGGTTATAATTCAGTTAATTTTACAGATATGGAGTTAAGTGATTGTTTGTTTAAAGTTATTTAAAGTTATTTTATATATTCTTTTAAATAATGGGGTGATATAAGATTTTTTTCTTCTTTCTGCACTCTTTTCATTCAATGTTTTATTTTTGATGAATGTTTTATTTTGTCTCTTGTAAATGAATGAATAAATAAATTAAATAAAATATTAAATAGCTTTACATCTGCTAAGTTCTTGGCATAAACCAACACAGACATGTTCCTGTTTTTAGTGTTTTACATGCTTTATATTGTAGCTGTATTATGATATGATGCAAAGCCACGGAGCTCCCAGGCAGAAGCTGAAACAGCTGCCGTAATCGAGCGCCCATCCCGGGATGAAAAAGAAAAACACACCGCTGGCTGAAGCCCTGAGCTCGATGGAATGTCCGGCCGGCGTAAAACTAACTTGACCACGGTTTAATGTGACGCAGATGTGTTCATATAGCTCTGCAAACATTGAACGTTGTTGTCTTGCGGTGTTGAGTGTAATATTTCCACACAACGCACATGTTACGATGAAAAGTCGGCTAGCTGCTAGCTAAGATGCTACAGTACTCACCAGTGTTGTCCGATCTTGCGACAGAAACAAGCGTCCAGCATGTAAACAATCCATAACGTGACCAGCTCCATGTAAACAATCCATAACGTGACCAGCTCCATGTAAACAATCCATAACGTGACCAGCTCCATGAAAACAATCCATAAACAAACGACCCGCTCTTTCAAAACGATGCCAAAACAAACCCAACAGAGTACTCAGTCAGCCCCTCACGCTTGTAGCTGCCTGCAAACTATGAACTGGATTTCCTGAATGTGAGGCGGGTCTTGTTACTCTGGGTTCATGAGACACGCCTCCGTTCAGGAAATCCATCCCATAGTTTGAAGCCAACGTGCATCATGGGTTGGATCGATACGTAAACAAGGCTGGTATCGGTATGTGCCATGAGCATTGGTTCCGCTACTGCTCGGAGCACGGGCCACAGGGCGGGCCGGCCAGGGTCCATCATACGCGGGCATGGGACCGTGCGGGACCGTGTGAGTTCCCACGCTCGCATCTGCGGCTGCCGCGGCCTCATCATCCACCGGCAGACCCCCGCTGTCGGGACCACCTGTGGCTGCTGCTGCCGAGGTGGCCGCAGCCGCTCCACAGCCAACACCACCAGCAAACATCTGAGTTATTTTTATACATTTTGTAGCATCTGCCTGAAGGGCTCGTCTCTTTTTAATCCTATTTTTTTCGGCGCCTCCTTTTCGCTGCTCTCCATGCTGTGTTGTCTTCTCCTCTGGCTGATTGATTGGTCTAAAGGGGAGGGGCTGATCTGGTCGGGCCGCCCCGCCCGCCAAAGAGTGCTGAGAGATCTCATTGGATTAAATCGATGTCGTTCAAGAAAATCAACCAATCGGCCGTCGCGATTCACAAAAAAATATTTTTTTGGTTCATGAGTGACAGGACCGGCCCAAAAATCACCGACGGGCTGGCCGGCCCACCGGGCAAATGCCCGGTACGCCCGATTGCCAGTCCAGCGCTGCTGGTAGTATTGTAAAAAGTCCAGGTGGAGTGTGGTATAGCATGGTGGGTACGATAATCACAGCCAGTTATGAATCTTAGTGCACCATGATAAACAACATCCAACATCCGCAGGGTGCTTGTGGGAGCATTCATTGATTACGGTGACATTATCTACATGAATGCTCCCACAAGCACCTTGCGGATGTTGGATGTTGTCTATCATGGTACACTAAGATTCATAACTGGCTGTGATTATCATACCCACCACTGCACTCTGTATTCACTGGTTAACTGGACATCATTAACCTCACGCAGACTCTTCCACTGGTACATTTTCATCATTAAATCACTTCTTGGTCTGCTGCCCTCATACATCTCCTCCTACATGTCTTTACGTGAGTGCAGTTACAGTGTGCGCTCTCAGGACATGATCACCTGCAGTGTTCCGTCAGTGAGGACTGAACTTGGAAAAAGGGCCTTCACCTATTCTGCTCCTGCTTCCTGGAATATCTTAAAAAAAGATCTGAAGCTCTCGGACTTGACCTCTCTAAATGGTTTTAAGAATCTGTTGGAATCCTGGCAAAAACCAATGCAGATATGTTCTTGTTTTTGATTTTATACATCTACCTTATAATGTTTTGCTAGTTTTTGATACTTTGTTAAAAAAAAAAATATATATATATATATATAAAATATATATATATATTTATACAGGGAACCCTCGACTTACGAACGAGTTCCGGACTTAAGGACCATTCGCAGGTCGATTTTGCCATAGGTCGGGGACCAAAAACACGTGTCGTTCGTAAGTCCGGATTTTTGCGGTAAGTCGAGGCCATACCGTTAATGCAGCACCGTACACCACTTTATCGGCATGAGACTGAACAAGCGTACATACTGGTCCATAAACATGCGCAGAACTTTATTTACAAACCCTTAACTAACCATTACACAACACATTCATCCATAAACACACACAGTACCTGTACAGCATGTACAGTACTGTACAGTAATGTTAAACAGTGCTATTCAGCATAGCACATTCAATACTGTAATTACAAACCTACTTTAGTGTACCTACATGTATGAAAACAAAGTGCCTTAGTTTACAGTCCAGTCGAGGAACTTTTAAAAGGTACAATAATGTATTTTTCAGCATAGAAAAAGCATAGAAAATACAAATCTCTTCCTAAACAGTTCTCATCCATCATCAGCAATTGATGTCAATCATAAACAGTTCTCAAAGAGCAACAGCTATTGACATCCATCAGTAGCAATTGACATCCATCAGCAGCAACTGATGTCAATCATAAACAATTCTCAAAGAGCAACAGCTATTGACATCCATCAGCAGCAATTCACATCCATCATCAGCAATTGATGTCAATCATAAACAATTCTCAAAGAGCAGCAGCTATTGACATCCATCAGCAGCAATTCATATCCATCATCAGCAATTTATGTCAATCATAAACAGTTCTCAAAGAGCAGCAGCTATTGACATCCATCAGCAGCTATTGACATCCATCAGCAACAATTCACATCCATCAGCAGCAATTGATGTCAATCATAAACAGTTCTAAAAGAGCAACAGCTATTGTCATCCATCAGCAACAATTCACATCCATCAAAAACATGTTGCAACCATCATGTATGAAAAACCAGTGCCTTGGTGTACAGTCCATGAACTCTAAAAAGCTAGAAGCAGCAGAAAAAGAAAACAAAATTCCTTTACTTTGATTGAAGTGGAGGTAGACAGGCTGTATGATGTGTTTCTCAAGTTCAAACCTGGATCAGATGGAACTGCTTAGCCATTGCTCAACAATGAATGATAGGTGTATTTGAGTCCAGGTATGAGTTCAGGTATGTGGTCCTGATGTGAGCAGGTCTGTCCATCAGATCATTCATTCATTCAACCTTTATTTATACAGGCTAGCCTCGTTGAGTCACGGGGACTCATTTACAAGAGGGACCTGTCTCACTCACACCAAACAACCATCCACTCTCACACTCACACCTAGGGTCAATTTAGAGTCACCAATCAGCCTAACAAGCATGTTTTTTGGTCTGTGGGAGGAAACCGGAGTACCCGGAGGAAACCCACGCATGCACGGGGAGAACATGCAAACTCCACCCAGAAAGGCCCCGGACCGGGATTTGAACCGGCAACCTTTTCGCTGAGAGGCAGCAGCTCTACCAGTTGTGCCACCGTGCTGCCCAAATCAGGTGTGGTTTTTTTGGCAGTAGTCATTGAGGCAGAAGGTGTTGACACACAGGTGACTCAGGAGACAAGCTAGAGCAGCAGCCAGGAGGCAGGACGACAGAGGCAGGCAGGAGGTAGAACCGGACACACGTCCGTCCACGAGGCAGGTGCAGGAGGTGTTCTGTGTAAAAATTCCCACAAACATGAACATATGCTGTTAAAGCTGGACAATGACCTGCAAAGAGAACATAAAAACAGACAGAAAACAAGTTCTACTTACCTGTGTGGTGTTGACACACAGGTGACTCAGGAGACAAGCTAGAGCAGCAGCCAGAAGGCAGGACGACAGAGGCAGGCAGGAGGCAGAACCAGACACACGTCCGTCCATGAGGCAGGTGCAGGAGGTGTTCTGTGTAGAAATTCAGACAAACATGAACATCTGCTGTCGATGTATCTCGGGGTCTTGTTCACGAATGAGGGAAAACTGGAGCGTGAGATCGATAGGCGGATAGGTGCAGCGTCCGCAGTGAAGCGGGCGCTGTACCGGTCTGTCGTGGTGAAGAGAGAGCTGAGTCAAAAGGCAAAGCTCTCAATTTACCGATCGATCTACGTTCCCACCCTCATCTATGGTCATGAGCTTTGGGTTGTGACCGAAAGAACGAGATCTCGGATACAAGCGGCTGAAATGAGTTTTCTCCGCAGGGTGTCTGGACTCTCCCTTAGAGATAGGGTGAGAAGCTCAGTCATCCGGGAGGGACTCGGAGTAGAGCCGCTGCTTCTCCACATCGAGAGGAGCCAGTTGAGGTGGCTCGGGCATCTGGTTAGGATGCCTCCTGGACGCCTCCCTGGTGAGGTGTTCCGGGCATGTCCCACCGGGAGGAGGCCCAGAGGAAGACCCAGGACACGCTGGAGGGACTATGTTTCTCGGCTGGCCTGGGAACGCCTTGGGATTCCCCCAGAGGAGCTGCTCCATGTGGCTGGGGAGAGGGAAGTCTGGGCCTCCCTACTTAGGCTGCTACCCCCGCGACCCGACCCCGGATAAGCGGACGTAAATGGATGGATGGATGGATGAACATCTGCTGTTACAGCTGGACAATGACCTGCAAAGAGAACATAAAAAACAGACAGAAAACAAGTTCTACTTACCTGCGTGGTGTGGTGCAGATGTATGGATGGAGACACGCTAGAGCCAGGGAGATGGACAGAGCAGAGGATACAGGGCTGGTCCATGAGGCAAGAGCAACAGGTTGGTTCTGTTGAAACCCACACACAGATGTCAACATCTGCAGAAATGAAAACACAGACAAGAACAACTTCTCCTTACCTCTGTGATGTGGTGTGGTATAGATCTGTGGAGATGGAGGACCTACAGGAGGCTGGTCCATGAGGCAAGAGCAGCAGGTTGGTTCTGTTGAAACCCACATACAGACGTCAACATCTGCAGAAATGAAAACACAGACAAGAACAACTTCTCCTTACCTGTGTGGTGTGGTGTACTGTACATGTATGGAGATGGAGGAGCTACAGGAGGCTGGTCCATGAGGCAAGATCAGCAGGTTGGTTCTGTTGAAACCCAAACACATCAACATCTGCAGAAATGAAAACACAGAGAATAACATCTTCTCCTTACCTGTGTGGTGTGGTGTGGTACGGATGTGTGCAGATGTAGGAGCTAGAGGAGGCTGGACCATGAGGAGAGAGCAGCAGGTTGGTTCTGTTGAAACCCACACACAGACGTCAACATCTGCAGAAATGAAAACAGAGACAAGAACCACTTCTTCTTACCTGTGTGGTGTGGTGCAGATGTGTGGATGGACCAGGGGGCCGTGACGCTTTGGAGGCTGTAGAGAGAGAGGTGATGATTACAGTAGATGTAGCTATAACATAAAACAAAAAATAAAGAAAAAAATTAACATGTCTTTGCTGTACCTTTCTTTGGATGTTGTGCAGGTCAGTGCAGGTGGGCAGGTCAGTGATGGGATGGTGGAGCTGGTGGAGAGGAGGGGGAGGAGGAGGAGCAGCAGGCTGTGAACATAAACAGATACAAATTGATTAACAGATGAAGTTACTGTGTGTAACATGACACAACTCGGAAAAATAAAAAAAATAAAAATAACATTTCATTACAGTACTGTACCTGGAGAAAGGGAGTCGGGGGGGGGGGTCTTTTACTGGGGAGAGGGTGAGCTATCCATGAACACCTACTGGCTTGCTGATGGTGTTTCTGGTGGTGCACCAGCAGATCCTGGAGGCGGTGCTGGGACCTTTGTCACAAATCGCAGCATGTTCTGCTCTGTACTTGCTCCTGCTTTTTTCATCCAGGATCTGCTGGTAACATGTAATGTCATTCAGGACAGCTCGAGAGACCCTGGAGAACCTCTCCCCATCAGCGTCCTGCGCCTCAATCCTTGCCAGGAAGCTATGGAGGTCTTTAAAGGCCTTCGCCATCTCCTACCTGGTGAAAGTCTTGGCCGGAGGGATGGGGGTGACCTGCTCCTCTTCCTCATCCGGGACGTGCCTGTCCAGCTGTATCAGCTCGTCCGGGGACAACTCCTGTCCTGCTTCACCCAGTAGCTGTTGGACATCGTCCATCTCGAGCCACAGTGACCTGCCCATCTTCACAGCGTCCTCAATGACACTGTCCACTTCCTGGGAATCGTGTGCCTCCTGAACAAGCTGTGGACACAGCTTCTTCCACACGTCGCACAAGTTGTTTGGAGTCACCTGTCCTCAGGAGTGACCAATGTTCAGTACAGCATCGTGGATGCTATGCTGTCTCCAGAAGTCTTTCAAGGTGACTTCTTGAGACTTCTCGGTTGCCTCCAAAGCGTCACGGATGACTCTCTGAAGGTAGTACGCCTTGAACGTACTGATGACCCCCTGGTCCATTGGCTGGATCAAAGACGTCGTGTTTGGAGGCAGGTACACCACCTTCACATTCGGGTGTAAGTCGGTGAGATCAGGAGGGTGCCCTGGAGCGTTGTCCAACACCAGCAGGACTTTAAAAGGAATGCTTTTGGCTTTGCAAAATCGCCGGACATCTGGCACAAATTTGTTGGTGAACCAATTTGAAAACAGCCAGTGTCACCCGGCCTTCCGATTTGCGGTCCAATAGACTGGCAGATCTTTTTTATTAATGTTTTTGAAGGCTCTGGGGTTTTAAAATTGATAAATCAACAAAGGCTTCAGTTTGAAATCCCTAGAAGCATTCCCCTCCCCAACAGCTACGTCAAACGCTCCTTGCCAACCTTGTGACCTAGTGCTGTTCGTTCGTCTCTGCTAATGTAGGTCCTGTCAGGCAATCGCTTCCAGAACAGGCCTGTCTCATCGACATTAAACACTTGCTGGGCAGTGTACCCGCCATCCGTGATGATCGCAGCCAGTTTGTCTGAGAAGGCCTCAGCTGCCTCGTGGTCAGCACCGGCGGCCTCACCTGTTTAAATACATACAAACATGACACGGTTAAGCTGTTGTAACATAGTAATAAAAGGAAAAAAGAAAAAAAAATTGTAAGTTGGGGACTACCTATTAAAAAATAAAAAAAACAGAAATTAAATGCTCACCCTGTATCTTCAGGTTGTGAAAATTGCTTCTCTCTTTAAAACGTTGAAACCAACCTTTGGAAGCGTTGAACTGCTCTGGTTCACTGCCCCGCCTCTCTCCCCCATCACCCCCCCTGACGTGCTGCCTGACGTCCCTTCTCCTGCGCTCTGTGCAGACGTCCTTTCTCTAGGATTGCTCTGTGCACCCCCTCCCACTGCACCTCCCCCACTCATCGCTTGTTCTTTCAGCCTCAAATAGATCAGCCTCGCTTTTTCACTTATCACGGACATGCTCACGGGCACACGCCTTTGAGAACAGTCTTCAAGGAATAGCATCAGCAACCTCTCCATCTCCACAATAAAACCTGTCCTCTGTTTAGTTATTATGGTGGACCTCATGGGAGCCGAATCACGCACTTTAAAAAAAATTCTCTCTCTGTCCATCACTATCATTCCCACCGTGGAAAGTGCTAAGTCTAGCTTGTCTCAGATGGCGCTCGGTGTCATCCCCTGGTCTTTCATTTTTATAATTTTTAGCTTGGTCTCAAGCGTAATTGTTTTCCGCGATTTCTTACCCTCACCCGCATCCGTAGACTTTCCACTTCTCTTTCCACTTCTTTTCGGTCCCATTTTCAAAAACAAAGCTAACATTAACTTGCTACAAATGCTAAGCTAATGCTAACTCAAATGGTTCGTTCGTTCGTATGTCTTCTTCAATCGCCGAATCTAACCCACGCGGGTCAAAATGGCACACCCCTTTAAATAGTACTGCTTTACCTGTACGTATCCCTCCGCCGTCAGGTACACTGCGGCTGTGTGTACTTCCGTCGGCAGCCCAACCCCCCCTCTCGCTCGCGGTAGTTTTCCACTGTCATGTCCAACATACAACACACAACACCCAAGGTAATCCCCTCCCCACCGTGCTCTAATGATGCACTTATGCCGTAGCTCGACTCCATACTTTTAACAGGGTCGTTGGTAAGTCTCACATCTAGTATGCCGTAGCTCGATTGCATACTTTTCAACGTGGTTCGTTCGTAAGTCTCGCATCTAGTATGCCGTAGCTCGATTACATACTTTTCAACGTGGTTTGTTCGTATGTCCCGTATTTTGTGCCGTATCTCGATGTAATTCTTTCAACGGGGCTCGTTCGTAAGTCAGAGTTGTCGTAGGTCGAGGGCGCCGTAAGTCGAGGGTTCCNTAGTAAAATGGGTGTTTGGTTAGGGAGGGGGCCCTGTGAGCTTCGGTGCCCAGGGGCCCCTGGGGTTGTTAATCCGGCCCTGCAAATGATTATGAACTGAAATCAGTTCGGTTTTGCATAAAAAGTGCTAAAACCGGGTGTGGTTGTAACTGAGAGTCATGCACAAAAGCTTAACCTCACATTGTTGAAGATAGCTGTGTCTGTCGTTAGTGAAATATTTCATAAACCAATGGACAGATGAGGGCGAGACTAAGAAAGTAGTCCTTGGTTGTGCGCCTCTAAAACCTGTTAACATTTGCAAACCAATGCAGACATGTTCCTGTTTTAGATTTTCTACATCTACCTTATAATCTGTCTGTTTTGCTACTTTGATATCTTTGTTTTAACTTGTTAAAAAATAAATCTGTATTTCTCTCTTATCTTAAAAAAAATCTAAAAAAGCAAGTCTGGTCCTCTGGACATTTCTCTCTTATGATTGTCTATTGTTGATTGTTCAAGGAAAATATACTGTTGCTGTTGTCATCATTGGATTGAGGAGGTCTTCGAAGTATTCCGCCCACCGACTCACAACATCCCGAGTTGAGGTCAGCAGCACGCCACCTCCACCATAAATGGTGTTGGTCTCGTACCTCTTTCCCCCCCTGAGACGCCGGATGGTGGACCAGAATCGCCTCGAAGCCGTACGGAAGTCATTCTCCATGGCCTCTCCGAACTCCTCCCACGCCCGAGTTTTTGCCTCAGCAACCACCCGAGCCGCATGCCGCTTGGACTGCCGGTACCTATCAGCTGCTTCCGGGGTCCCACAAGCCAAAAAGGCCCAATAGGACTCCTTCTTCAGCCTGACAGCATCCCTCACTGCCGGTGTCCACCACCGGGTTCGAGGGTTGCCACCACGACAGGCACCAACAACCTTGCGGCCACAGCTCCGATAAGCTGCCTCGACAATAGAGGCGCGGAACACGGCCCACTCGGACTCCATGTCCCCCGCCTCCCTTGGAACGTGTTCAAAGCTCTCCGCATTGCCGGCAGTAAGTCAGGCTCGTTTCCGGTGAGAGTTGGACTCCGCCAAGGTTGCCCTTTGTCACCGATTCTGTTCATAACTTTTATGGACAGAATTTCTAGGCGCAGCCAAGGTGTTGAGAGGATCCGTTTTGGTGACCTTAGAATCGCTTCTCTGTTTTTTGCAGATGATGTGGTCCTATTGGCTTCATCAGTTCGTGATTTACAACTTTCACTGGAGCGGTTTGCAGCCGAGTGTGATGCGGCCGGGATGAGGATCAGTTCCTCCAAATCCGAGGCCATGGTCTTGAGCCGGAAAAGGGTAGCATGCCCTCTCCGGGTCGGGGAGGAGGTCCTGCCCCAAGTGGAGGAGTTTAAGTATCTCGGGATCTTGTTCACGAATGAGGGAAAACTGGAGCGTGAGATCGATAGGCGGATAGGTGCAGCGTCCGCAGTGAAGCGGGCGCTGTACCGGTCTGTCGTGGTGAAGAGAGAGCTGAGTCAAAAGGCAAAGCTCTCAATTTACCGATCGATCTACGTTCCCACCCTCATCTATGGTCATGAGCTTTGGGTTATGACCGAAAGAACAAGATCTCGGATACAAGCGGCTGAAATGAGTTTTCTCCGCAGGGTGGCTGGACTCTCCCTTAGAGATAGGGTGAGAAGCTCAGTCATCCGGGAGGGACTCGGAGTAGAGCCGCTGCTTCTCCACATCGAGAGGAGCCAGTTGAGGTGGCTCGGGCATCTGGTTAGGATGCCTCCTGGACGCCTCCCTGGTGAGGTGTTCCGGGCATGTCCCACCGGGAGGAGACCCAGAGGAAGACCCAGGACACGCTGGAGGGACTATGTTTCTCGGCTGGCCTGGGAACGCCTTGGGATTCCCCCAGAGGAGCTGCTCCAAGTGGCTGGGGAGAGGGAAGTCTGGGCCTCCCTACTTAGGCTGCTACCCCCGCGACCCGACCCCGGATAAGCGGAAGAAGATGGATGGATGGATGGATGGATGGATGTTGTCATCATTCTTTAGTTTGTAGACAGGTCTCTCTTGTAAATGAGTCCTGGAGGCTCAATGAGATTAACCTGCCTAAATAAAGGTTGAATGAAAAAAAATTCAAGATGGCTGCCCCAGCTAACCCAACATAAAACATGACTATAACTCAGCAAAGGTTATAGATACCGTAGCTATAATAGATAATAGATAATAGTCATTAACCATTCATACTCTGAGTGCTAATACATCTGTCACATGAAATCATGGAAAACAACACAAGAATCCACTTCTTTGTTCTTCTGTTTTTGCTGAGAGGTAGATATTCATTCATTCATTCAACCTTTATTTAGTCAGGTAAATCTCAAGCCTCGTGGACTCGTTTACAAAAGCAACCTGCTAAAAACTAAAGAATAATGAACAGCAATGGTAGAATTTCCTTAAACAATAGAAAAACAAAAGAAAGAAATACATTTTTTAACAAAGTATCAAAAACTACATACTATATAGTTGTAGTAAATCTTTAAAACACTTTTTATCAAACAAAAGTTCATCTGTTTTTGGTTAAAGCTGAACTTAAAGCTCGTGTGAGCAGCTGTGCTTCCCTGCAGCTGTTTGACAGCTGCCTCCCCACGTGCTCGCTGTGTTTACATTTTCGAACTCGGCACGCGGTTCACAGCCCGACCCTCTCATTGGCTCGACGTCACACAAGCCACGCCCACAGGCGGGATCCGTACCCGGAAGAAGTCACCGTATCGTTTCAAGAATCGACAAAAATCTCCGCAGAACATCTTTGCGTACGTGTGCTTTTCACGTGCAGTGATTCCCAAACGTGTCTGGAATCGTTAAAACTCAGCCGCCACGTACGGAAACGCTTGTTTACGTCGCAGACCGTCGATGCGACTCGGTGTCCCGTTAGAAATGAACGCGGATTTAGCTAAACTGTCCGGAAAACCTCGCTGATCGGTGTTGTTCACTAACAGCAACTTATTCCAAAGCGGAGTCGCGTGCATTAGCTTCGTCTGATCCGCTGCGCGAGGCCCATTTCTGCTCGTCGCCGCTCGGATTTGAACATTTAGCGCGTTTGTGTGTTAAACCGGGACCGCGCATGCGCAGTGGCGCCCGCATTGGACGCGGATATAAAGGATTGGCGCCACAGCTGATGCAGTCATTCATTCTTCACCGAAGAGGTAAGACAGACCTGCTGCTGACAGATACAAGTTTTTACATCGGTTTTTAACCTTTTCTTTGTTTTAAATCATATGTGTGCCAAGAAAGTTTGTACAAACGTGTTATATTGCGGGTAAAGATAATATCTCTAAACCGAATATAGTTTTAAACTGAATTAAACTAACTTTAGCTTAATTAAACTAACTTTAACTTAATTAAACTTAACTTTTACACAAGCAGATCAACGTGCTACACTTATATTTTCATCCTGACCGTGTGTTTTGTTGATAAACTTTAATATAGAGCTGTTTATTGTGCTGTAAATCGTGATTAACGTGTTCCAACTGTGCTTAAATCAACTAAATCAACCTGGTACCAACTTCAGATGTGTTTGTGTGCTAATACTGTTCGTGACCAGTTGATTTGTTAGTTGGGGTGTGGGGGTTAACCAGTTATTGATGACCTAGTTAGCAAGTAACCGGGCTTTAGTTTGCTAATTACAGTAGCTCCCCTCCTGACGTCAGCTTCACTTTAGTCCCAGTTTAATCCACTTTATTGGCGCCTAAACAGTCCCAACTGAGATATGTGGTGTTTGTCAGCCTGTTCTATCAGTTTAAACCAGTTTAAAGTCGATGTGGCTCGTGTGGTACAGTGGTCCAGTGGACTGGTTTTCCCTCCTGAGGCTCAAAGACTCAAATCCTCCCGCTTCTTGCCTGGTGCAAATTGGCGCGCCTTTTGAGTTTCAAACCTCGATAAAAGGTCGAAATTGGATCGATTTGACCAGAACGACCGCGCCGAACACGATGGTAGACGTGTGGCTCGTGGTTCGAGTTGATAATTTAGAGTTATATTGTTGTTTTTTGTGACTTTTTTTTGTTTGAAGCCGAGCGAGCTCTTCTTCGCCCCCCTCGTCTGCGAGGCAGCAGCTGCCACTGTAGCAGCAGCGGCTCGCAGGACTTGACAGGCCAGTTTCACTCCTGTTTGTCGTTTTAAATCACTTTTGAGTTAAAGTTGTGATCTGGAGAGGGGCTCAGGGTTCACATGGACTGGTTCAGCTCGGGTTCCAGCTCTCTGCTGTTTGCTCCAGTGGCTTTTTGTGCCTGTATGTTGACGAGCTAACATGTTGTCATAAGCTAGTCCCTGTTTGTAGATGAGAGCTTCAACCTGAAATCATCCAAACAGGACTTTCCTACAGAAACTGAGCTCTTTATTACACTATTCTAGTTGTTTTTACCCACTTTTTTAGGGTAACATTATGTAACATGTGCACTCTTTAGATTTAAACTTAATATTAGCTCATTTTTATTCATATAAGCTCATGAATACCACTTTTAGTGTAAAAGTTTATAAAGCTGAGCTCTTTATTACATTATTCTAGTTGTTTTTAGCCACTTTTTTTAGGGTAACATTATGTAACATGTGCACTCTTTAAATTTAAACTTAATATTAAGCTCATTTTTATTCATATAAGCTCATGAATGCCACTTTTAGTGTAACATTTTATAAAGCTGAGCTCTTTATTACATCATTCTAGTTGTTTTTAGCCACTAACATGTGCACTCTTAGATTTAAACTTAATATTAGTTCATTTTTATTCATATAAGCTCATAAATGCCACTTTTAGTGTAACAGTTTATAAAGCTGAGCTCTTTATTACATCATTCTAGTTGTTTTAGCCACTAACATGTGCACTCTTAGATTTAAACTTAATATTAGTTCATTTTTATTCATATAAGCTCATAAATGCCACTTTTAGTGTAACATTTTATAAAGCTGAGCTCTTTATTACATCATTCAAGTTGTTTTTAGCCACTAACATGTGCACTCTTAGATTTAAACTTAATATTAGTTCATTTTTATTCATATAAGCTCATGAATACAACTTTTAGTGTAAAAGTTTATAAAGCTGAGCTCTTTATTACATTATTCTAGTTGTTTTTAGCCACTAACATGTGCACTCTTAGATTAAACTTAATATTAGCTCATTTTTAATCAAATAAGTTCATAAATACCCCTCTGATGTGGTTTTTTGTTTTGTTTTGTTTGTTTATTTCATTTCAATTAAAAAAACGATACAATTTCAAAAACCAAGAAAATAAAATACCTATAAAATGAAAGGCAGCAGTAATCACAAATAATACAACAACCCACATAACTTATCACAATTATTCATTATAGTTCATTAAATACAGGTTGTCCCCGACTTACGAGCGAGTTCCGTTCCTACGAATCGCTCGTAAGACGAAAATTCGTATGTCGGAACCCAATACACGTGTCGCTCGTAAGTCCGGATTTTTGGTCGTAAGTTGGAAAATGTATGCTAGCGCTGCGCCGAACACCCGTTTTTCAACACAAACGTACATACTGGTTCATAAACATGCACAGAACTTTGTTTACAAACGGTTAGCTAACACACTTTCATCTAAAAACACATACCAGTGCTGTATTTTCTGTACAACTTTACTGTTCGTTAGTCCGCTCGTAAGTCCGGAACCTTGTATGTTGACGTCGTAAGTCGGGGACAACCTGTATTAACTAACTTATATGTATCTTATCAGCCATATATTCTTGATTTTTTTTTTTTTTTCTTAAATACAAATAACGACTTCTCGTTTTTAATATCATTATCCAAACTATTTCATAAACCAATTCCCTGCATTAAAGTAGACCTATCCCTTAAACTTGTTCTATACTTTTGTTTTTAGTGTAACAGTTTATAAAGCTGAGCACCTTTTTGACTAATTGTTGTTGTTTTTTTTTATTCGCAGGGGCTGTAATTAAAGTTGGCACCATGTCCAGACGCAGGTGAGCACCTTTAATGGGTTTTTGCAGAAATTAGTTTATTATAAGTCACCTTGAAGTACCTGGCACCCGTCCCCAAAGGCCTGGGCGCAAACGGTTCAACAAGATCTGAAAGTGTTGAACCTCAATGAACTGGACGCAACTGACCACCAAATCTGGCGTCAAAAACTTGGCGACAAAGAAGCAACGTCTCACCCCGGAATCGGGAAAACGGACGATAAACGAAGATGGATACGTCAGCAGGTTGCGTGACATTAGTGCCCGCCGTCAAAAGGCAAAGGCGGGTGATCATGTTGTAGACGTTCTAATAAAACCTCAAGGAAATCATCGTTGGACTTCTACGACTTTTTATATTTTGAAATCAACACAACTCGTGATGGCTGCCGTAGCCGCGACTAACTTTAGAAATCACCAAAAAAAAAATGGCTATAATCTGGTCAATTTGACCAGATTTTTCTGCTAAAATTTGATCCGGCGGCAGCTCGGATTAATTCACCAACACATCGTCGCTCTGAATCTTTGCTTCAAATTTTACAGTCCCAATATTGAAGTCGACGTTGTTTGTCTGTCAAAACATTTCACAAATCGCTGACGAAAATCTTTTGAAACGTAGACAATAAAATTCAAGATGGCCGCCACAGTTAATCCACAGTAGCCAACACAAAAGTGGCGATTACCAAAGTGTGGAGCCACGCCAACTGTAAAAAAAAAAATAAAAATAATGATACAAAGATGAAACATCAAGCTTAATAATTTCTGAAGACTATTCATCAGATAAGGAGCTTATAGTCTATGATGGTAACTAATATACACAAATGTGTACAATTTGATTGGATGTTAAAGAATTATAAGTAGGTGTGAAGACCACATTGCAAATACTGAGCATGTGCAATGGTAGCTTTATGAGATCACGCATGCATAAGTCATTTTCAAAGTTTCACCAAGACAACTTACGATAACCACAGGCAAAATGCATTCCAAGCAACAAGTAATTCAATAGATTTAATTATCTTTACAGAGCTGACATAAATGCTGCGGAAATATTTTCATTTTCAACTTGCAAAAGAATTAATGAGCAAATTAAGATAATACGACATTTCAATCTCCTAACTTCTGAATGTTTCACATGTTTTTCATAAATAAAGATTGTTTTACTTTTATTTCAGCGTTCGCATGACACTTCAAGCCAGAGATTCTAATACGCCCCAACCGACAGTCCGACCCCCTCTGAAGAAGAGAAAGTCAGAGGTTTGTCCAGCTTCTCTAATTATTATTATTTAGCTCTTGATCACTTTTCTAGTAGTTTGCTTTAACATTGATTTAACTATTCACCTTTTTTTTTTTTCAGCCTTCTAAGAAAAAGCTACAACCTGCTGCCAAAAAACAAAACTATGAAATACAGGTAAGTGTTTCTAGACGCCCTCGACTCTCAACTATTGTGTGTGTTCATAACTGATAAGACTTCAGCCCAGAACGTGTTACTAGTTTATTATCTGTTATTTTCAAGGCCCACCCTTCTGCTTATAAATTCACAATTTTTGTTTATTTTATAAACTTATAATAAGCAGGAAAGCATCTAAAATGCATTTATTTTGTTTGATTTGGTCAGTCAAGTTGCATAAAGGCACTTGTGTAGCATTGAGTGGTCATGCAGTACTCTCTTTGAACACAAGGTGTCACCGTTTGTCTAATTCTAAACACATTTATTACAATTTTTTTTAAATTTATTTATTCATTTCAATTATAAAACAAAGGCAATTTCAATTTTTTTTTAAAAACAGCATAAAATGAAAGAAAGCAGAAGAAGAAAAACTAATCATATCTGCTCCTTCTTAAACAAAATCAATTCAAACAATTTTCATCTATACATAATACAATAAAATACTGTACATAACTCATCAAAATTTATTGTTTACAATTCATTTGACATTAATTAATTTTTATATGTATCTTTTCAACAAAATAGTTTAAAAAATAGTTTATGCTGTCCTCTACCTAAAATGTTTAAAACACCAAGTGTCATGAAGTAACTTTTATCCATTAGAGATTTAGGGATACTTGCCCTTCATTTATTATTAAAATAACATTCTTTTTCTTGCTTTTCCTGTCAGATCAGGTATTTTGTTTTCTTTTTTGTGAGACTCTTTTATTTCAAGTTCGGTGTGTTTGCTTTTCCAGAAGTGCTGGTTGGAGGATGGTGCAAGCCCATGCATTCTCATTGAAACTCCCCACAAAGAGCTGCAGCCCTCTGACTCATCCGGTTTTAAACAGTACCGATTCAAGAATCTTTTCATCAAGGCCTCCCCGATCCCTTGCCTCAGGTAAGAGGAGGCTATCTCGTCCCGAGTCGTCCTCTTTTATTTGTTTGCCAGCTGATTCTCCGCCTATTTGAGCTCGTTTACTTTGAATTCAACACTTAATTTTAGTCAAGTGTGAGTTGATCAGGTTTCAGTGCGGGCATGTCCCCGATCTGTTGCTGCAGTCTGTTGTGAAGTGATCATCTATTATCTTTTAATCATAGGAGCAAAACGAGAGGCTATTCAAGCAAATGGAATGAGCCAAAGGTTAAAGTTGTTTTTTTTGTTTTGCAGCTGGGCAAGTTCAGATGACGTCTGGATAAAAATGCTCAACAAGGAGCTGAAGTATGTTCATGATAAAAGCTACCTGCAGCGGCACCCCAAGCTGCAGCCCAAGATGAGGGCGATCTTGTTGGACTGGCTCCTGGAGGTGGGTTGTAGAAAATGATAGGGATGGGGCAGATCCAGTATCTGTATCGGCCTCCGATACCAGCATAATTTACGTATCAGATTTTACGATCCAATCTGCCGATAGTTCTGATCCATGATGCACGTTGGCTTCAAACTATCAAATTGATTTCTTGAACGGAGAGCATGTGTGTTACACCATATTCTGTGACTTCTGTGAATGGATAGTTTAAATCTGTATCCGTTGATCAAAACCAACAAGTATTACAACTCGTAGTGCCACAATCGAAAACGAAATTTAAAACGGGGAGTGGACTGTGTTGATTTCCCATAATGCTTAGCGGTATGTTAGTGTTCCAGGCTGCACCATGAGTGAGATGGACGTCTGTGATATAGACCTGCCTCTTGTGTGCTATTAAAGTTTGGGTGTTTCCTGTTGTGAGGCTCAGAGTGTCTTCATTGGGTTTAACTCGCTCAATGTTAAGACGGTAGTCACAGAATATGGTGTAACACACGTGCTCTCCGTTCAAGAAATTCATTATTACAGCTTCATTCAAAATCGGTGATGATAATATTGGAACTGGATTGGTATCGGCCGATACCCAGAGTTAAGTATCGGGATCGGATCGGAAGTAAGAAAATGTGGATCGGTGCATCCCTAATAACTTGATTTGGTTTCAGTTTATTTTAAAAATTTCTGTACAATCGGTGCACGAAAACTGAAAACGGTGAGTAATTTGCGTCTTTGTGCAGGTGAGCGAGGTGTACAACCTCCACAGACAAACGGCGTACCTCGCCCAGGACTACTTCGACCGCTTCATGCTGACTCAGGTGGACATCAGCAAGGATCTCCTGCAGCTCGTCGGCATCACGGCGCTCTTCATCGCCTCCAAGATAGAAGTGAGTCCCACCATCGTGTGCACTCCACTCTAAAACGAGCCGATTGTGTTTTTGTTCAAACTCAGACGCGTCCTTTTTTTTTTTTTCCCTTCAGGAAATCTATCCTCCTAAAATCTGCGAGTTTGCCTACGTCACAGATGGAGCGTGCGACATGTGGGACATCCAGCGCGTAGAGCTTCAGATATTAAAGGTATGGTTTGTTTGTTTTGTTTGTTTTTATTCATTTTATAATATGAAATGCAACAATTAACATACGGTATGTATAATAGAAAAAATATGAAAAAAATAAAATGAAAGGTAGCAGATGAAGAATATATCTTATTAAATCTGCTCCTTATTTATCTACCGGTAATAACAGTTCAAACAATATTTTCTATAATAACAAAATAAGTAAATAACTCAGTCAATTTTCAATTCACATATATCACTCATTAAAATAGATTCATTTATATTTGTTTAGCAATTCATTTTTAACCAGTTTCTTAAATACAAGGATTGATTTGGCTTCCTTAACATTTGTCATTAAGTCATTCCACAATTGTACTCCTTGAATTAAGGTAGATCTTCCCTTCAAACTAGTTCTAAACTGTGGTTGTACAAATACATCTTTCCCCTTGAGATTGTAACAACTTCATCTTTTCACAAAATACATATGGGATATTTGATGGTAGGGTATTTTTATGAGCTCTATACATAAGTGACAAAATGTTATAATCCACCAAATCATAGAATTTCAGCAACTTCATTTGATAAAATAATTCACTTGATGGGTGACAGTAATGTTTTCTTGTTATAATTCTTACAATTCTTTTCTGCAAAATAAAAATAGGCATTGTGATTAATTTACATGCTTTTCCCCAAACATTAACACAATAAATCAAATGTGGCATAATAATTGTATTCTACAACAAATACAGTGCCTTGTCGTTTAATAGATGTCTAACCCTATAAAACATTGCAATAGATTTAGGTGTTTTCGTTTTAACAAAATTAACATGTTGTTTCCATGATAGATTTTCATCAATGACGACACCCAAAAATGTTGCCTCACTTTACAAATCACTGAGTCCTTAACTTGAAATGGAACATCACTTGTTTTCGTTCTATTACCAAATATCATATACACGATTTGCACGTTGTGCTGTCCCTGTTGTTTCCGTGCACCTGCCTTTGTGTTCACGTGCCCGTTCTCCTGCAGGCGTTGGACTGGAACTTGTGTCCAGAGACGCCCATCTCCTGGTTGAAGCTGTACGCGCAGGTGGAAGCCCAGAAGGATGGAGAGAACTTCCTGGAGCCTCAGTTCTGTCAGGAAACGTACATCCAGATTACCCAGGTGCCCCGTTTGTTCTTCATCACAATGAACCTCCATTCAGTTGAAATGTTGAAGAGATCCTGTTGCGCAGAGTAAATTAGAGACGTTGCTGATCTTTGTCGTTTTCAGCTGTTGGATCTGTGCATGATGGACGTCGGTTCGTTGGACTTCAGCTACAGCGTTCTCGCCGCTGCCGCCTTCTGCCACTTCTCTTCTTTTGACGTCGTTCATAAAGTCTCAGGTTTGTTCTCCTTCAGCGTCGGATCGAACTCGGTCCTTTTTGTTCTGACGTTTCAGCTGAGAACAAGTTTCTTCATGCTCTTCCGGTTTTGTTTTTTGCAGGCTTGACGTGGGACAGCATTCTTCCTTGTTATCGCTGGATGAGTCCTTTCATGGAGACGCTGCGTTCTGAAGACAAACCTCAACTCAAGAGCTTCCCCAAAGTGAAAAGTGACGACAGACACAACATCCAGACGCACGTGGTCTATCTGGACATGCTGGTGAGCCGGAGGAATAAAACAACTCTTAAATGAGATTAAATGTGTTGTTCGTCTTGTGACTAAACTATACATCTTAAAACAGTAGGGGTGTAACGATACACAAAACTCACGAGACGAGACGAGACAAATCACAATCTCGCGAGAACGAGACGAGATTTTAATATTAGTTCAAGAAAACTTCAAAGATCGGTTTTATGCCGCAAAAAGGCTTTTATTCTGTTTTAACATGTATTACAAACCCAACTGATGTCTTCATTTTACTGATTGAATCTCCTTAGACCTTAGAACGTTCAACTTTGTTTAAAAAAATAGATATTCACGCAGGACTTTCCAAAAATTGAACATAAATATCCGCATCAGCACTGACTCTGCAGCCGTCACTCACCAGTGTTGCCAGATTGGGCGGTTCACCGCGATTTTCCTTCTGACTTTTGCGGGTAGAGATTGCTTTGGGTGGGTGGGACTCTATCTGGCAACACCGGTCACACCGGTGTTTACACGCGTGTCTTTACATTCGGGGCAGCGTCGGCAGCG
>JBBPBX010062239.1:0-10800 GCA_038048925.1 Garcialebias charrua | reverse complement strand
AGGTTGACGCAGCACAAACACTGAAATTTCCAGGAAATATTCATACATGAAAAAAAAAAAATTGAGACTTGAAAGGGCAACCCAACACAAATGGTGTGAAAGCATAATACATGGGCAACAAAAGAGAAGAACACCACAGGTTTTAAAGGGAAACTAATGAGGGAAAAATGACAACACCTGGGGGAGAGACAATGAGGAACAGATGAGTGCGAGAGGGGCCAGAGCAGGAACTGAGGGAGGAGAAAAACACGGGGGAAGCTGAAGCAGACAGAAAAAACTAAATAGAAGATCCTTAAGAAAACTAAACACACAGATCATGACAGCTATGGTGACCATTTGTGTGCTAATTTATCAGATTTTGTTATTGACATATTTTGCTTAAAGATCTTAGAGCAATTCAAGTTTCTAAAAGTGGATTTTTTTTTTGTTTCGCTCCATTTACTGCCCTCTCTTTATAGCTGCATACATTTGTTTGGTAAGTGTGACTGAAATTGCAGTTTGAATTTAAACTGTTGTAAGCATGACCACAGATTTAGAGATAAGATTAGATCAAGTTGTGTGTGCAGTTGCACTTCTTACGTATTTGTCCACCTTTACACCAGTGCAAACGTATGCGTGTGGTTTGAGAACGTCATTACCCACCAGTGTAATCACACACCAGGGAAATTAGAAGCCTGCTGAGATACTGTAAATACTGCTTTATAGTGTATACAATACACCACAGTGGACTTTATGATCCTGCCCATCAGAGCAGCCTCTTAACATCTATGCTATCATTCAGACAAAAAAAAGCTATATTTTACATATTTAAAAAATGTCAACCTTTCCTAAATAATGACAAAAACAGTATTTCTGTTAGTGAATTTTGTTGTGACATGTTACAGTTAAATCTCTTCATGAATTCCAGCCTTCTGGGATGATTTAAATTTTTCAAAATGCTGTGGCTGAGTGGTTAGAGCATTTGTCCTCAAATACAAGAGTTGGGGGTTCAAATCCACCAACAATCACATACCGAAGTGTCCCTGGACAAGACACTGAACCCCTCGTTGCCTCCGATGTGTGGTCCATCGGTGTATGAATGTTATAAAGCTCTGATTATTCTCTTTAGAATGATTTGTTCAGTTAGCATTGTAGAGATCAAGTAGAGTGCTCTATGAATGGGTAAATGAGGGTACATGTTGAAGTAGTGAAAAGTGCTTTGAGTATCTCCATAAGATAGAAAGGCACTATATAAGTACAGTCCATTTACAATTATTAATTTTTCTTTAAACCAATAGAGGTATCTTGCAGAAATCAAGTTGGTAAAATCATGTTGATCATTATTAAAAATTATCATTGGGGGCTCCGCGCTCGGGGTCCCTCTTGGGGTCTTGGACTTTGGTCCCACCTCTGTCTGGCTCGGGTCTTGGGGGTCAGGTCTGTGATACTTCACGATCACTATTGAATGTTCTATTAGAGAAGCCTTATACACTTATGCATGCTCACAACCACACACAAATAGATGCAGGGATGCATATGTAGGTATTGTATGTAGATATGTAGATGTGTATGTGACTGCATATGCATGTACTGTATACATATAGGTATGGGTATTTATAGAAACTTGTAAAGCCATGAATATTCCAAGTTATTTATACATATGTATTTTGTTGCTGTGTTTTGTCATGTTCTTTGCAGGTTTACAGACAGCAGTCAGGTGTTTTTGCCTTGTGCTTTCTTTGTGTATATTTCTTATACTTCGTAGTCTTACTTTCCGTCTTTCCTTTCTTTCCATCTTAAAAAAAACCTCTACTAGATAGTTATTAAAATAAATATTTGGAGGTAATAATGGTGTGGAGAGGATGGCTGTAAGGGGAAAAAGGAGGCCATCGGGAAAAAAATATATATAAATGTAATTGAAAATTATCTTTGGCAATATAAATTTGATAGTGTAGCTAGGTACTCTGTGAGCAGCACATTCTGTCTGTCATTAATGGCAGTGAGGCTCAAAACCAGTGAAATAGTAGTTCACAAATACAATGGTCAAAATACAATGGTCAATTTTAAAGTAATCATTGTTGACAGTTTCAGCAGCAGAGAAAAAAAAAGGAAAAAACAAACAGCATTGTTTAATGTGGTTTGTTTAATTTTACTCTTTTACTCTTATTTTTATCCGTCTTAACTGGAAAGCACTTTGGTCAGCTTCTGTTGTTTTTATGTGCTATATAAATAAATTGACATTAATGAGAAAAACAGAATCACCACAACTGGTGTGGAGCCAAATAATTAACGTCTTCCAGAAAATTGTTTTGATTTGTGCATTTTGGTTACTTTTTGGCATTTTGTTTTGAGTTTTTTTGTATCTATTTTTCCTTGTTTATGCTTAAACTTCTGTGTTTTGGGATATTTGTATTTGAGTTGTGTCATTTGTTTTTACCTGTCACCAGTTCAGCTTGTAACAAAAAAAACCTTAAAAAGGAACTGGACCAAAATCACAAATAAGCCAATTAAACCGAGTTTACTGTCAGGACCCTCTTTAGAGAAATTGGGTCAAAACTGGTTCTGGTGTAGAGTTCTGGGCATCTGGGCTGGAACGAGTCTGTTGACAGGAAGAGAATGGTTAGTCGTCAAGCTGGTGACAGGGGCAGGTGTAACAGTCAAAGAGAGGTGACCACTAACCATCTCGTTGGTTGAAGGGGGGGTCCAGAGACTGATCTCATTACAGTAGGACTGAGCAGCTGCAGGAGAGGCTGGTTCCGGTGAGGGAAGGCAGACAGCCGCAGCGGAGAACCAGTGTTTGGAGTCCACAAGGCGAAGAGGCTTGTCCAACAGGCGGGAGTCCGAAACCAGGAAGCAGATGACCAATGGTACCAATCCGTGAGGCTAAGAGGGAGATCCAGCAGGCAAGAGTCCAAGACCAGAAAGCAGATGGGCGACATGACTAACAGGTAAGGCGAAAAGACATTGTCAGACAGGCTGGGGCCATTTTTCAGAGAGACGTCAGTCCAGGGGGTCGAGCAGGAGGTGAAGTCAGGCGGGCAACGAGTCAGGAAGCCAGGAGAGCAAACCATAAAGGTGAGGATACACACCAGGGAACGGGACAGGAACAAGGAGGACAGGTATGTAACTAAACTGGGGAAACACTATGATAAACTATGATATACAGAAACAAGGAATCAAGAGCACAGGATATCTACTGGCAGTAAAACTGTTTTCAACTACCTGGCAATCACCCAGTGTGAGAGTCTGACTTATAAAGAGTGCAGAGACAGGTGCAGCTAATTGAAAGGGGATCAGAGCTGTAGGTGCTACAGTGAAGACAAACCGGTCTGATCAGTGAAGACAACCTTAAACCCACATGCAGCCAAGACAACCTAAAACACACGTGCAGACAGAAGAGAAGGAAAGGATCCAAAGGCACCAAGCAATGCACAGAGTGATAGAAAACCCAGCCTAACAGGCATGAATCGTGACACAGCTCTCCTCAGTCAGTTCCCTGCTCCTGCACTGCCCACTTTCTCCTGATCCTTGTTTTTTCTCCCCAGGTGTTTGTCATTTGTTCTTGGCTGCCATGTTTGTGCTTTATTTTATGGGGTGGGTGTGGCTGAGTGGTTAGAGCAGTCGTCCTCCAATGCAAGAGTTGGGGATTTGATTCCACCAACAGTCACATGCCAAAGTGTCCCTGGGCAAGACACCGAACCCGTCATTGCCTCCGAGTCAGCCAGTCCTCCCTCAGACGTCTGCAGTTGGTCCAGAACGCTGCTGCTCGGCTTCTAACTGGAGTTTATAAGAGGGAGCACATTAGCCCCACTCTGGCTTCACTCCACTGGCTGCCTGTTCATTTTAGAGTTCATTTTAAGATTCTTTTATTTGTTTTTAAAAGTTTAAATGGTCTTGCTCCATCCTACCTCTCTGAGCTGCTTCACCCATACTCTCCTGCTCGGTGCCTCAGATCAGCTGATCAGCTGCTTCTGGAGGTGCCGAGGTCCAAACGGAGGCTCAGAGGGGACAGAGCTTTTTCTGTTGCTGCTCCAAAACTGTGGAACGATCTCCCTCTTCCCGTCAGACAAGCTCCTTCACTGTCCAGTTTTAAAACTCTTCTAAAAACACATTTTTACTCACTGGCTTTTAGCACAGACTGAATTTGTTCTGCACTGTTTTTATTGTTTTTATTGATCTTAATGTTTTAACAACTGTTTTATTTTTATGTGCTTAAATGTCCTTGATTTTATGTTTACAGCACTTTGTTACAGCTGTGGTTGTTTTAAAAGGCTTTATAATTAAAGTATTATTATTATTATTATTATTATAGGGAAGTTTTACACCCTATGGATTGGCCCTTCTTCTTCTTGTTGTGTTTAATGGCGGGTGGCATCTAACGCACCTGTTTGACAGCACCTGTGTGAGCGGGCGCGGACGCGGGCACCCTGGCTGCTGCTCCTCGTACTTTTTGCTTCTTGAGCTTTTTATGGACATGGCGGCTACGGCAGCGGGAGCAACAGCAGGAGTGTGCCATCCTGACAATATTTCTTCTCGTGTAAGACCTGAAGTCTACAATACTACTTGTGGCAAAATAATAGTGGAAGATGAGTTTTTAAATTTTATCTACACTAAGATAAAAACATTGCCGCACGATGACATTGTTTTGTTGGCCACAAACAATTTTTCATCTGAATGGATTGAGGAGTCCAAATGACTCCTGTACGAACTGTGCCCAGCAAAGCAGCGTAACGTCAAGCATAAGGGCGCACAGAAAGATGTAAATAATGTAAAGGACTGCTTGAAGTTGTTAAATGAGCGTGGTGAGAATATTCCCCGTTTTGTTTCGCACTTTCTGGACGACCTCCCACCCGTAGGCTTTGGTAACCTCAATGCTTCTGCCCTGCTCAGTGGGATTGAACGTCTGAGCCAGGAAGTCTCCATGCTAAGAGGAGCTAAGGAAGCTCAGGCTACTACCAGTGAAAATCTTGGACGAGTGACAGTGGATTTGGAGCGCCGGCTGACGGATATTGAAACACCTCGTGAAACACCTCGTGAAACACCTCGTGAATCTAGTCGGGCTGACGAACCCGTGCATGGATTAAAGCAAGCTGAGGCGCTACGTGGAAAAGATGCTAAACAGCAGCAACCAGAAGAGGCCCACAATCAACAAGTCCTGTCTCCGGCTTGGAGTACTGTTTTGAGGGAGGGGAAGCCGAAGCCACAGAAACCCTTGAAGGGAGCTATGTCACTGGGACATGGAGTACAAAATCGTTCAAAGCTGCGGGAGCAGCGCAAAGGAGGAATAATTGGCACAGGCACAGTGAGCAACATCCCAGTGGTTAAAACCAAGCTGGTAAGTGTCTTTGCTACGAAATTCTCTCCTGACCTTGATGCTGACACTCTGCGTGTTTATCTGACTGAAAAACTGGGTCAGTCGGTGACATGCAGGAAGATAGACTCAATGCATAACCGATTTAGCTCGTTTCATATAACTGCTGAGTGCTCTGAAGTTGCAGAAATGTACGATCCAAATTTATGGCCGTCGGGTGTGTATGTACGTCGCTACTTTGAGGCGCGCAGACCAAAACTGAACAGTATCCCTTTGGCTCAAACATCAGAAACTAGTATACAGCAGCTAGAAAAAATATCTGCATCTGTAGCACCGCAGATAAACAACGGCCACGCAGCTCCTGATGAATAAATGACTGGTATTAATATTGTGTCATATAATGCGCGAGGTTTACGTGTTGGACATAGTGAATCAGATAGAGCGCGTCGTTTTGTGGTGGACAAATTACTGGAAACTTGTGATGTACTATGTGTGCAGGAGACATTCTTAGCAAAACAGGACCTGGAGAAGCTGAACTGCATACATAAAGACTTTTATGGCGCTGGTGAATCCACTACCAATTTTAATACCAGAATACTTCGGGGAAGAATAGCCGGTGGTGTTGCAATATTATGGCATAAAAAATATGATCAACTGGTCAATGTGATTAGACTGGATGTGGATTGGGCCATAGGGATTCAGTTCACCTGTGAAGATAAAAACTTTATTGTTTTGAACATATACACACCTTATGAATGTTCTGATAACGAAGAGGAATTTCTTAATAGACTGTCTTTTATTATGTCTTTTATGCAAGATAATGCGTGTACGTGCTTTTTTGTTGTAGGGGATTTAAATGCAGATGTTGCAGATAGTCATTCTACATTTGCTAATCATTTAATGCAATTCTGTCATGACAATGGCTTAATTCTCTCTAGTAAGGTGCATTTGCCTAACAGCAGTTACACCTACATTAGTGATGCATGGCATACAACCTCGTGGCTAGATCATTGTGTCTGTACAGTGAATGCTCATGACTCCATCCAGGACATTTGTGTCAACTATGAATTTGCTACCAGTGATCATATACCATTTTCCTTGTGTATAAGGGGCGGCCGTGGCACAGTGGTAATGGCAGTCGACCCCCGATCAGAAGGTTGAAGGTTCGAATCCCGCGTCCGCCCACCATGTGTCGTTTTGTCCTTGGGCAAGACACTTAACCCCAAGTTGCTCCCGGTAGGTCTGGATGGCGCCTCGCAAGGCAGGCTACCACTACCGGTGTATGAATGTGTGAATGAATGGGTGGATGGCTGGTATTGTAAAGCGCTTTGGAACTTCTCACAAGGGGCTAGAAAGCGCTATATAAATAAGCTCCATTTACCATATAAACGTGAATTGCATACCTTCTGTTTTGCCTGCAGACTATAAAACAAATATAGAAAAAAATAGCATGGGATAACATGACTGAAAAAAATATATCAGATTATTGTTATTGTGCGAACAACATGCTTAGCAATATATACTTACCAAAGGGAGCAATTTCATGCCATGATATGAACTGTAGGGATCCCCAACATGGTATAGAGCTATGTACTTCGTGTGAGAATATTGTGAATTCCCTCCTTGCCTCAAGCAAGCATCTCCGTAAAACCAGTTCGACCAGCTCACATTACACCAAGCTCAGCTGGAACGACTATGTGAGAGAGCTTTATGCAGAGTCCAGAAGGGCTTTTAAAGCGTGGGTTGACTCGGTTAAACAGAAACATGGCCCCTTGTTTGAATACAAAAAACAAGCAAATGCTAATTTTAAATATGCTTTAAGATTTATAAAGAAAAATTAAAATACTATGAGATCTGACTCTCTTGCTAGAAAGTTGACTACCTACTGGTCATCAATCAATATATGTCAAATGGGGTAACACAATGTCTGATTCATTTAATGTTGGTGTGGTGATAGAGGAAGGCACCTAATTACACCAATAGTTCTCAGCTGCGAGGAGCCAGTGGGCGTGGTATATAGATAGATGTTGCATTCAGTCAGTAAGGTCGTCTTCGTGCTCCCGCTGCGTGGCTGGTGGCCGTGGGTGTTGGCCGTGCAAGGCAACCCATTGCTAAGTGAGGTGCGGGCCGGTGTTTATTCTTTCACGAGGTAGGTGTTGCCGCTCTCTCTCTCTGTACTATAGCTGATATACAATAGCTGATCGGATAGAAACTCTAATTGGAAGTGTTGTCATAGGTAAAGTGCTACGGTGCTACGCTTCTCCGTTCCCTCATACACAAGTGTGTGTGTGCGTGTGTACATGGTTGTGAAGATCGGCAGGTAAGGAAACAATTGTCATTGTAAGCTCTATTTTGTGGCAGCTGTATGAAGAATAGTTATTAATTAACTTTCTTAGGTCTTCCCCCACACCGGGACCACTGTTGCTCTGTTTCCGGAGACTGCTCTTTTTCCTTCCGGCGTCCACTCTGGTTCCTCGACGACTCCGTTGAGGAAGCTGTGTGCAAGTGCTTGGACCGTGGACTATGGTGTCGTACCGTTCCCCTTCCAGTGACGCGCAGGATGTGACGTCAGTGCGGTCACTTGCCTTTCTACGGCATGTCACGAGTGCCAGAACCAGTGGAAGGGTGATCTGTATTTAATTGTGAAAATCATTCCGTGTTTGTGTGTTGGGTTTAAAGGGTTATCTTGTTTTGTTTATTTAGTTAGTTTTGTTGTGTTGTAGTTAGTACGCCAATTTTAACTATTTCCTGAGTGACTTATTGTAAATAAACACTGCATTTTAAGGATGGTATATTGACAAATGTTTAGATTAATTATAATAAATCATTGTTATTTTGAACAGTTGTCCCGGATGTTTTAATCGGTGCAAAAGCGAACCTGCGTGGCTTTAAGCGATAAGGTAAATTCTCTGGGGGAAATTCCCAGGGTGGCGTTGTTTTGTATTTACTTTAATTTATTCATGCTCTCAGGGCATGAGTAATGCCACATTTTGGCGTTGTTGGTAGGATGTTTGCATTTGCTTTTTATGAACATCCGGGACCAGTAGTTGTTTGAGATTTACAGTATTGTTTTTTCTTTGGTTTATGTTTTTTTGTGTTTTGTATGCAGATTGGCCGGTCCAAAAGCAGAGCAGTGGTGGTCCCAGCAAATCTTTAAAGTGGTGGTTCTAATACATCTTTAAAGTGGTAGGTGGATAAAAGTTTGTAATTATGGCTGAAGAAATTAAGGAACTTAAAGAATTGGTAGCGAGCTTACAAATTGACAATGAGCAGTTGCGACAAAGGTAGGTTGGCTTGAGTGCTCAGCCGTCGACTTCTGCTCAGCCGTCAACTTCAGGACTATCCAATGTCCCTCCTACAGAGAGGTTGATTTTTGTGCCTAGAGATAGGAAATGTCCTATCTTTAGAGGAAGGACCGGCATAGGACTGAGTGAGTGGATGGAGGAAGCGGATATGTGTATGAGGGCACGACATTTATCTGTGGCTGATCAAGCTTTTTTTCTCTTGGATCACTTGGAGGGAGAGGCTCGAAATGAAATTAAGTATCGTTCTAGTGCAGAGAGAGAGGACCCTGCCAGAATATTTGAAATTTTACAGGAATTATATGGCTGTGCAGAGTCATACGTTGCTTTACAAGAGACCTTCTTTTCCAGGAGACAACAAGAGGGACAGAGTCTTCAGGAGTTCTCCCTTGTGTTAATGAGCCTTATGGAGAGGGTCAGGTAGCGCGCACCGGCTGGCATGTTGAACTCAGAGATGTTGTTAAGAGATCAGTTTGTTAAGCAGGTGTTGGATGGTTCTCTGCGTCGCGAACTGAAGCAGTTTGTGCGCGGGAGGCCAGACAGCACTCTGCTGGAGGTTAGGGCTGCAGCGATTCAGTGGGAGCGCGAGGGGGTATCTTATGGGGTGAGAAGTCATAGTCAATCAGTCCCGTCTATTCATGGGATTCAGTATGGGATTCATGGTAGCCCGCGGGTAGCCCCCCTAGCAGCTGAATCGGAAATGAGCCAGCTTAGAGCAATGTTAAGGTGTCAGCAAGAACAGCTTCAGCAGCTGAGTGAGAGCATTTCCCAGCTGAAAAACTTCCGTAGTCCTAACCGTCCTCGGTTCTCTGGTCCAGTGATCTGTAGACGGTGTAATCGGCCCGGTCACTTCGCGCGGGAATGTGACGGGGTGCGTGCCTCTGCTCGGGTCTCAGCTCAGAGTAATCCAGCTCCCCAGTCCCGCCCCACTTCAGAGGGGGAAAACTAGTCCCCACCGAACTGCCGAGTCACCGTTCAGGTGGGGGTGTTATTGGCTCACAGCCTGTTATGAGAAATTTTGGTGCGTCTAAATTGGTATCCGCTTGTCCTCATGTAGATGTAGTCATGGAGTAACGGTCCCCTGTTTGTTGGACACTGGTTCAATGGTGTCCACGGTCTCTGAAAGTTTCTTTCGTCAGTATATGGAGTCGGAACTTAAGGTCGCCAATTGCCTTAAAATCCCATATAATGATTATTTAGAACTTGAGGTGCAACTTTGTGGCAAATTGATTCCTCGATGTGGTGTCTTGGTGGTAAAGGACCCTTGTGGTGAAGTTCCGGGTGTTCTGGGGATGAATGTGATCAGGAGGTGTTATCAGGAACTGTTTGGGCTACATGGGGTGGCTTGGTCTTCTGTGTCTGGTGTTTCTGAGGCCCCTCGGTCAGTCGTGCAGGCCCTGCAGCAGTGCCAGTCTGCTTCTTTACAGGAATCTCGAAGTGGCCCTGGAAGGGTTAAAGTTAGGAAGAAAACAGGCTGTCGGATTCCTGGGGGAGTCATGAAAATCGTGGCTGTCACCTGCTCTGATGAATATTCAGGCTCGACGGCTCTGTTTGAACCTGTAGAGTGTGGATTGCCATCTGGGTTGCTCGCTTCCCCTGCCTTGGTTCCGGTAATTAGGGGAACGGCTTATGTGCCCATTGTTAATGTTGGTTCCAATGAGGTGGTGTTATATCCTCACATTGTGGTTGGCACCTTGAATGTCGTACATGTTATTAGCCTTCCCACAGGGATTTCCGAAAGTCCAGCCAAGGTGACTACACTGGGGTGCCAGATGGCTTCGGTTAGTGTACAACAACAAGTAAAGGATTTGGATTTTTTGTCATTGTCTGTGGAGGAACAGGGGCAGGCGAGGTCATTGCTCCAGCAGTATGTGACAGTTTTTCTTCTAATGATGGTGATTTAGGCTGTACCAGTATGATAACTCATGAAATTCCTTTGGTAGATGATGCCCCCACTAGACAGAGCTATAGGCGCATCCCCCCTTCTGAGTATGAGGTGGTGAAGGACCATATTAATTGATGGGGATTTTAAACCCCTGTTACCTTAATAAAAAACACACAAGATAAACAAGAGAATTGTGTTAAAACAGACAAAACAACTTTGCAAAGGGGAAGGCTTTTTAATGTCTTTTGAAACTTAGTTTGGTCTCAAATACATTGTCCAGCACAAATCAGAATTGTGCTGGACATGACAAGCTATTTAAACAA
>JBBPBX010062238.1:0-20887 GCA_038048925.1 Garcialebias charrua | reverse complement strand
TGAGGAGTCTCCAGGCTCGAACCAGCAGACTGAGAGACAGCTCTGTTCATCAGGCAGTCAGAATGCTAAACACTCTGCCTGCTCTGCCTCCCCTCCCATTTGAACTGCCTTAACACAAAAAACTTTCTCACACATTATCACTCAACACAAAGATTTTAACACTGGACTCTGTGTCATCAAACGGGTTATTCACTAAACTCTCGGTCATGTGCTCATTCAGTTTGCACTACTTCTCATATTTGCACTAATGTTTGTATTACATTACTGCCTATAGTCATACTACTGTTTACATTCACTGTTTACATTTATTAATACTGTTTACATTTATTACTACTGCTTTACATTTATTATTGTAATGAAATAAGGTGGGGTAAGGTATTTAAACTATTACTGGACCACCATTATTGTAGATGCGCAGGTCTGAGCAGAGTTTATCTGCACAAACTGCCACCAATGCGCGAGTTCTTCCTTTTTCCGATATTAAATTGCTTTTACTGTAATTAGGAAAAATGTAATTTCACGAGAGGCTTCAACTTATGTTGGTCTACCAAAAAATAGACCTTTTATTGAAACTATCACAAAAATTACATTAAACATTTGTATCGATATTAGCTCTGATTTAATAACTACGTTGACAAGAATTCAAATTAAAACAAACAGACAGTTAGAAACTTAAACTGTTGGCACATTACTTGACAGATTAATAGCTTATGAAAATTAAGAAATAGGAGGAAGAAGATGAAGATTGAAAGCTAAGTTAACTGGAGTTGATTATTTTGAAACCAACCAGGGTGGCATGCCTTTCCCATACAGGTCCAGCTGTACTTCCGACACGTGCAGCATACAAACAAGCCTCTTTACCTGGTGACGAGATGTCTAGGAGGTGAGGGCTGAGAAGTTTTGGACGCTAACGGACTGTGTTGTCCAGTGAACGTCCAGATGACTTCGTGCGTGTATATCTGGATCAGACGAGCGGGAGCACGCTTTCACCGGCAGGAACAGGCCCCAATCGCACTGACGGATTTTCAAAATAAACTTCAGAAAACAAATTCTTTCAGAAATGAGTGAAAGGATCACAGTAAGGCTTTACTATGATTCCAGCTGAGACGTGGGTCGAGTTGACATATGACCGGAACGTCTCCAGCTTTCCCAGAGGAGAGAAACCAGTTGTCAGTTAGTTCTCTCCAAAAAAACTAAAGAAAAAATGCAGGAAGTGCCCTTTAAGAAGGGGGTGTGACTTAGTCACATACTTCCTGCTGATTGGCTGTCCATCACTAGAGAAGGAGTGACTTTGAAGGTCAGTTCGTCCGAGTGACAGGTAGGGTAGACATAAACAGAGAAACATGCGTCAGCAGATGCAGGTGCATGTGAACAAGCCATGTACTTTGTTTTGAGAACAGATTCATTGTTTTTAGAAAGGACGGGAGACCGAAAGCAAGCTATGTCTAGCACTTTTCCTTCGAAACAAAAACAGTTCAAACAAATACGAAGGATTGTTCATTCAACTTTAGACACTTATTCTGCATAGAGCAGACAGTTTAAAGCAAGATCATTCTGAGATGTTCTCTTAACTTTGGCATATTTAAAATATACCAGCTTAGTAAAATCATCATTAAATGACAAAAATATACTGTTGATCAATTCTGAATTAACACACATTAAAGAGAAAGTTCAATCTGATTAATTAGTGTCCATTAATTCATAATAATTGTAAAAAATAAAAGTGTCCATTTGTCTCCTTGAGAGTTTCAAGAAGGTGTAACACTGAGAGTTTCAACGGGATGCAGAGAGGTGTATTTGAAGGTCAAGACAGAAGACCTGTATAACTACATTATTACTGTTTACATTTACACTACTTTTATCTACACTACTGCAGATACATATACAGCATTCTCTGACTAGCCTTATCTAAGGATGCCAAATGTGCCTTATGTGCCTTACTTCATATGCCACTTTGCCTATATACCAACATCAACTACCTCATACATATACATGTACTGTGTACATTAACTCATATGCTGCTGTGCCACTCTTTGCAAATGTCAACGCTAGAAACTTCAGTTTATTTTATAGATATATGTTTTATACTTTTTATACTACTATGCAAAAACTCAGGACAGTATTACACTTTTATTATTTCATTTTATACCATACCATACACCATACCATACCATACCATACCAGTTTATTTATAAAGCACTTAAAAATACAGCAGCAGCCGTCCGAAGTGCTGTACAAAAATAAAAACAAGCACAAAACAATAAAAACAATCAATCTCAATCATATAAATATCAGAACATCACAAGTAAAATAATACAACATTAAAACAGAGATGTGAACTCATTCTGGTTTAAAAGCCAATGAAAACAGATTGGTCTACGTGGCAAGATGGCGCCAGTGTGTTGGGCGTCTCGTCTGCCACTCTGTCTTTTTTTATTATTTTTGTTCCTCTGCTTTTATGATGTGGACTCTCTACTGGTGTATGATCGCCAAACCCTTTTTGGGCTTCGTCTGCCTGCTGCTAATATTTTACATCGTCATGAGAAGCACGATTCTTTGCCCCCGCTGTTGGCCGGAGTTCCATCATACCTGTGCCGGGTACCACACCCCCCTCGCCGGAGAAGACGTCACAGCAGTGGCGGTTCCTCAGTTAACCACCAGGGGGGGCTATTTTCTCAAAAATGAAAAAATAACGTTTCAAGTTTTTCTGGTGTTTATTTATCAAATGCAGATTAAAACTAGGCCAACAGTACAATGAAATGCTCAGATTGAGAACCAACAATTTAACTCACTAAAACAACAAAGAACAAACAAAAAAAATACTAAAGCATGCAATAAAGGTACAAAAATAAAGTACCTACAGTATCACATGTTGCTGCTGATCTGTTTCATGTTTCTGTGTTCATTCGTGCCCATCTGCTCATACAGACTCATGTTTGTGCTGCTGTTTGGAGTAATGCTTTCTATGATATTAGTGCTTAGTGTATTGTTAGTAGATGTATTTCTTAGTTCATATCTTAGATGTTATTACTGTTTTTCTCTTACATTTTATTGGTGGATGTAACTGGGACCCTGTGTACATAATCTTGTTTCATCACATGTACCACATGTGGTGCAAATGGCAATAAAGATTCTCTGACTGATTTTGTGCTTTTCAATTATGCTAAATATGAAAGGGTGGGTTTTGGCACCTTTCTCTTCCATATGAATAATAAAATATTGGGCATGGACAATATTTATTTTTCCTGGTATTCAAGAGGATAGGGAAATGGCTAGTCAGCTTTCTAATTATTTAACATCTAACAATTTATGAGTATATGTGTACATTTAATAGCAACAATTCAAATTGACATTGTAATTAGAAAGATGTAGTGCTCCTCACTTTTTCAAAATACAGAACTAATATGATGAAAAACATTGTACGGTAAAAGACACATCATGCATTTAGCTGCTCACCTCTGTAGCTATCCTCTGACGTTCACCAGGGCCCAGTGTGCGGCGTTTCTTGGCCATCTGGGATACACTGCCACTGTGTTCTCCACAAATAGTAGGGAGTGAGTCTCTGCAGGACCATAAGAGAACAGTGTTCATATTTTAGTCACCAGGTAAAATAACAAGAAATGTGAAGTAGTTCAATCATAAGACATTAACAAAATACTGTATCAGTAATATTAAACAGCACAACATACACATTAATTTCAATTTACCGGTACCTGATTTTTTGAATGTGGTCTGTGAACTGCTGCATGATTCTCTGAACAAAGACTGAGTCGATGGTCCGCTTCTGGAGTTGGTTGTAGAGAATGTCCACATGAGGCATGACCAGATGGAACAGTTTCAGGAAAAAGCTGAAGCTTTCATCCTCCAGCAGCCTCACAAAGCCTCCAGCTTCTCTAACAGTGGTAGGATCAAACTGTCCTGAGTCCCTGATGGTTTCAAAACACTGGAGCAGTTTTTCTTTGTGTTCAAAAACAGTGTTCACAGCTCGGCTGTGGAAGTTCCACCTCACTGTGCTTGCTCTTGGAACTCTGTGGGCCACCACTTCATCGAGAATACTGGTTCTCTTTGGCGATCTTGAAAAAAAGCCGGAGAATCCAGCCAGGTCTGAGAAGAAAATATTCACTTTTGAGATATGGGAAGTCACCTGCTGCATGATAAGATTAAGCTGGTGAGCATAGCAGTGAATGTAGTGTGCATTTACATAGAGATCTTGGATCTTCTTCTGTACACCACCTGTGGCTCCTCTCATGACACTCGCACCATCATATGCTTGTGAAATGAGCTTGCTCTTCTGGTCATCAGGGAGAATGGAGCTCAACCTTCAAACTATTTAATGCTTAAATCTTTCTGCTACTTGATTTATTTAAGTTTAGTGTCTTTGAAACAACAGCACAACTTATAATGAAACTAAAGTTTAACTAAACTAAACTAAAACTAAAGTTTATTTATTCATTCAGATTTATTCATCAGAAAATTTGCAACTGCTGCTAAACGAAACGAGACAAAAGTTAACTAACACAGACAGACACTCTGAGGAGTAAACAGTTCATGAGCTGAAGATGAACAGACAGGAGTCGTCTTCACACATTCGGGTTTATAACTAGCAGCAAGTAGCAACTTTTATAATGTTGCAGACAGTACACCACAACCATGAGCACAGCTACTAGCTACTGTGACTGACTGCAACAACCACCGTCCCACACACACCACCATGTCCCGAACACAGATGAAAACAGCTCAAACTTTGCTCATGTGTGCTCAGCGATTTATTAAACTCACTAATTATTACTTGCTTACCTGTGTAGAGGCACCATTAATAATTACTGCTGTTTCAACGTCGCTACTCGCTAGTTGTCCGTGTGATGATCAGGTCTGACTGTAAACAGAGGGAATCCCCCGCTCCCCCCCTCCTTGGCTCGAACCGGAAGTGCTGTCGATCCGTGGCATAAGAGACAGTCCAGGCTCGAGGGCGGGGGAAAATGCGACCTGTACAGTCCAAAAGTTTTGTACTGATGGGACATAAACTACGGCCGCTAGCGGCGGATAGTTATAATTAGATTCAATGGAAAAGCATGGGAAAAGCCCCCAGGCGGCGCCGAGCGGGGAAACCGGAAGTACGTCACTCACAATCAGAAAACGTTTTTTGAAACAAACAAAACAATCATTACTCATAAAATATTTATCCTACACAACTAAAAACATATATGCATGCATTTCGAAATATTTTTATTTTATTATTTCACTTTTATAAAAAAAAAATATATATATTCAAATGGTGAAGAAGAAAAGCTGCAGTTCCAAGGAGGAGCGGCGCCCCTAGCGCCCTCTAGTGGCGGCCGCCACTGCGTCACAGGCGTCGAGGTAAACGCGGTGGGCTCTTGGTGAAGCTGAGGACCGTTTTGGCAAGTTCGCCGGGAGTATTCCTGTCCCAGATTGGATCATTTCCTGGTCTGCATGCTTCGCGGCGCTCCTTGGACCCGGTTGATTCCTGGCTGGTACCTGTTGTCGACTCGGATCAACATTTCTTTCCTCCACGTCTCACTCCTCCACATCTGCGCTGGCGAAGTGCCGACCTTGGAAATCTGCAACACTTTGCTCGGATTAATTCTCCTGCTGCATCGCCAGAACCAGTTCCTATCCGGATGGGTCTGGTAAACGCGAGATCTGTTGCAAACAAAACTTTTATTCTGAAGGATTATTTTTTGTCTCAGGGTTTGGACTTTCTCTCCGTGACGGAATCTTGGATTTCTTCTGGTGAGTCCAGTGTTTTCTCTGAACTTTTACCCCATGGCTGCTCATATTTTAATACTCCAAGGCTCTCGGGCCGTGGAGGAGGTTTAGCTGTCATTTATAAATCTTGTTTATTTATGCTTATGTTCATTGGGTGTTTGGTGTTTTAGGGGTGTTTGGTGTTTCAGTGTTGGTGTAAATTTTCATACTTTTATACTATTATGAAAAAACTCAGGACAGTGTTACACTTTTTTACTATTTTATGCTTATGTTTATTAAATGTTTTAGTGTTTAGTGTTTAGATGGTTACTGTTGCACCGAGGGACTGAGAGAAATGCAATTTCGGCCCTGTGTATGTTCTGTACATATTGTAGTTCTGACAATAAAGTTGACTTTGACTTTTTGACTTTGAGATGGCTGATAAAGATACCTTAATGGTGGAGAAAGAGCGACCCTTCTCCAGCAGGTCCTGTAGAAAGGTGAGGAGCTGGACCAGGTTACAGGAATATGAGACAATATTCCTCTCTAGACACCTGGGGCCTCATGTATCAAAGACTTGCGTGGATTTCTTACTGAAAAGTGACGTACGGTCAAATCCAGAAAAGTGTCTACGCACAAAAGAATCCAGATTTATCAAGCTGTGCGTACACCGGTATCCACGCACATTCCTTTTGTACATCACAATGAACGTGGAACTGAGCGCACGTCAGACACCTCCCCTGACACGCCTTCATTTACATATGTTAAACAGATGCAAATTACTTCCTGCATGTGTGAAGGACATGTTTGTTTGATCCCTGCGCGATCAGAAATCATTTCTAGATTCAGGAAAACAATGGATTTAATATAATATGAGTGAGGACAAACATCCTAAGTAAGAATAGTAATAAACTGTGTTCATCACGCAAAGAACGAGTGATTGTGTGCCGGTATTCGTGTGCGCGCACGCTGCTGTCAGGTGCGCCACCGGCTCATTCATTCATTCTGAGTGAAAATATTAACTTTGCGCACGAGTTAATTACCATAATTACTGTAAACACAGAGGAACTTACTTGGATGTTTGCTAGAACATAGATCTTCGTTTATTTAATAGATGATATGAAGAAACGAGTCTCTGCGTCTCAGTGGAGACTTTTCATGACATGACGTGATGTTGGAGTCTCCAAAGCGCGCGCTGCAGCCTTGTGCGCAATCTGTTTGTCTGTGAAGCTTTTACTCCCATACAAGTTATAAATGGTGTACTTTCACGTGTCATTTTGGAGACATCTACAATAAACACAGATAATGACACACCTCCACTGCCGTGTAACACCGGCGAGGGTGCACGCGCGCTCAAAGCGCGACCATAACTCAGCCTTTGGGATCATATGGATGAGACCATTCCATTGGACATGAATCGGCTTTGTGTGGACTGGACTGGCACAGCCCTGATCGACCTGCCAGCTCCCTCTAAGCTCCTGTGGAACCCCAGTTTCTGCACGTGCACGCGTGATGCGCGGCCCCTGTGTTGCGCCAGTGCGCAGCAGTGCCAAACTGAAAAATGATTATTTCTGAAAACGGCTGATAAGCCATATCCTAGATCAGAGAATTATATCTGTTTATAAATAAATGCTCTGCGTGTTACACTATCTATATCCTCCAGTAAGGCTGAATGTATCCGTTCCTGTTACATTTATTTTTTGCACAACTTTGCGCGTCCATGTGGATGTACTTGTTAATCGTGTGTTTGGTGGGAATATTAATCATTTTCACATCATGAACAGTTAATAGTAATAATAATAATAATAATAATAATAATAATAATGAATTCAATTTATAACGCACCTTTCATTAATGAAAATCTCAAAGTGCTACAAAGTGCAACAGAATTTAATGTCGATAAAACAAATAATAAAACAGTTAAAATCAACAACAGTATCAACTAAGATCAAAAGTAGAATCATGAGGAGTATAGTATGCTCGGTTGAAAAGAAAGGTCTTCAAGCCGCTCTTAAAGTCAACCACAGACTGTGGGGCTTCAGTTTTTCAGAAGCACCTGTAAGTGTCGCCAAAGGAACAAGAACCACAGAAACGTGCGTACGCAAGCAGGGGAGCTGGCGTGGAAATGTACGTGGATGCGCAGATATTCACGTTCATTTCAGTTTTGATACATACGGGGTTTTGCGTGGAAAGTGACGTGCGCAATGTTTTTGTGCACACGCACGGTTGATACATGAGGCCCCAGGTCTCAAAAACACGCCACTTGCGAGCATAGAGAGTCTGAGTAGACTGTGCTCTCGATCCCTGTATTATGTTTACCACATTATTGGGTAGACCGGAGGCCATTAACCGGACCCTTTCAGCGGCCAGGCCCAGAGCTGCCACAGTTCTGGGCGTGGATGAAGGATCTGCCCATGGGCCTGGGTCAGCAGGTCCCTGTGGGGGGGTAGCTGCCATGGTGTCCCTATCACCAGTGAGATCACCTCTGGGAACCATGCTTTCTGAGGCCACCTGGAAGCTATCAGTATTAGGGAGAGAGCTCCCCTGCATACGCGTTCCAGCATCGCCTGAATCAGGGGGACAGGTGGAAACGCGTAATACAGCCTGCCCGTTGGCCAGCTGTGCGTCAGGGCATCTGTCCCCAGTGGTGCATCTGACTCCCTTATCGAGTGATACAGGGCGCAGTGCGTATTGTTGCTGCAAGCAAACAGATCTACGTTGGCCCTCCCGTATCCTGTCCAGATCTGGTCCACGATACGTGGGTTTAGCTGCCACTCCGAGGGGAGGAGGGGCCCTCTTGAGAGGGCATCTGCCCAGTGATTTAGCTCGCCCAGTATGTGGGTCGACCTCAGCGACAATATCCGGGAGTTGCACCAAGTGAGCAGTGTCTGTGTCAACCTGAGGAGGGGTCGGGACCTTGTTCCACCTTATCTTTTTATGTAGGAGACTGTGGTCCGGTTGTACGATTTTATGAGGACATGTTGTTGTGCAACCAGCCCCTTTCTGTAAAAGTGTTTCAGAGACAAAAACACTGCTTTGAGTTCCAGGGAATTTATGTGAAGCTTTGCATCCTGCTGGTTCCAGAACCCTTGGACGTACTGGTTTCTGCAGAGACCTCCCCCCCCCCCAGTTTTTGATACGTCCATGGTGACCAGGACTCATGACAACACCCTCCCCAGCGTGACGCCTTTGCTGAACACTGTGGGGGCCTTCCACGTCTCCAGGGCCTTCATGCACTCTGGGCCAATCAGTATCCCCCTTGTTTGTTGAGGGAGGGCAGGTTGCAATTGTTTGATGATCCATATCTGTAGAGGGCACATTCTTAATAAGGCCAGAGGCATGCAGACAATAGCTGCTACTAACAGGCCCAAGAGATGCTGGCAGAGCTTGAGAGGCACCCTCTGGCCTAGCTGAAAACGTGTTAGGCAGAGGTGGAGGGATGAAACCCAGGCCTCTGAGAGCCTTGCCCTGTACAGTGTGGAGTTGAGTTGTACTCCCAGAAATACGGTAATCTGGGATGGGGTCAGATTGCTTTTTGCCAGGTTTATAACAAACCTAGAGCTTCCAGGTGAGATATCACCCTCTCTGTGTGCTACTGTGCCTGGACTCTTTTGTGTCCAAGAATGAGCAGATCGTCTAGATCAGAGTTGCTCATAATGTCGATCGCGAGCTACCGGTCGATCGTGGAGGCATTACTGGTCAATCCGCATTGTGACATTATTATTTTATTTTTTTCCCGCAGCGTGACATTAAAAAATTGTCAGCCAATCAAACATCCCGTTACTTGATTGACATACAGGGCAACCAATCAGATGACAACTGAATCTTGAGTTTTAGCCTATCAAACATCCCGTCACTTGATTGACATACACGGCAACCAATCAGATGAGAGCTTTAGGTCATTGCTCATGCAACTTCTAAAAACAATGGCGCAAAGGTGGAACGCAACAAAACATAAAGCGAAAACAATCAGATTTCGGACTGTTCATGGAAAATACAACATCGACTTCCCACCGAAAAGCCAGCTGAGAAAGAGAAAGGTGGAAGAACTAAAATCCCAGTTCGGACAGTAGCAACTTCAAAAAGTGAAACGCCGCCACCATCGTTCTGGGTGAGTGACGTTGTGATGTTTCTCTGCACGCTTAAACATACTGGTTGTGAGTTGACGTGGCTTTATTATTCAAATCATACAAGACACTTTTCATACAGCATAACCTCTTTGACTACTCTCCGTTCTTTGCATGTTTCCCTGTCCCATAGCGCGAGCGTTTGCATAACACACTTTTGCGGTGCGTTCAGGGACAGACTGTAAAATAAATGTATAAGCACCGCTGTATACAGTAAATCTCTCCGTACCAAAAGAGACATTTTCCTGCTTTCCTTCACTAAATTAAACGTGTCCGAAGCCATAACAACCTGCTACAATTGTGGTTATCAACTGGTGACCTGTGAACCACTTTAGATTTGCTGGAGGGGGCTTTTAGAGATGACATTATAAAGTAAAAAATATCTAATGATTTTTTAAACATTTATTAAAGTAAAATACCATATTCTTATAAAGAAAGGGGGTGGGGATCAGTTTCTACCATCTTTTTTAAAATAAATTTTAAAAAATCTATATTGCTGTCACCACCACCCCATTTGGTTCTTGCGGGCGACAAGGTGCCCGCGGGCACCACGTTGGTGACCCCTGATTTATTATATGTGTTGTACAATATTGGCTTATTCAGTTATGCAAGGTACATCAACATAGGTGCATTGTACATAAAAAGAATCCTTAATACATTTGAAGATAATTATATGTTTTGCATTTTTGTATTGGGTAGATCTTTTTGACTTGTTTTTTTTACAAGTAGCTCGCATGCTGAAAAAGTGTGAGCACCCCTGGTCTAGATCATTCAGAACGTTGACCCGCCGCGTCCAGGCATTTCGTGAATGATCTAGGGACGGTTTTCAGGCCGAAAGGCATTGCCAAGAACTCGAACGCGGTACCCTCGAAGGCAAAGCGGAGATTTTTCTGTGGCAGGGTAGGACGCTCACATGGAAAAAAGCATCTTTCAGATCCACTGTACAGAAGTAATCTCTCGGTCGAACCGAGTGGATAACTTGTCTGAGTGTCAACATCCTGAATTTGTATGTTTTTATTATTTTGTTCAGACCCCTGAGGTCTAAAAAGGGTCTCAAGCCCTGATCCCGTTTTGGGACCAGGAAGTGCTTGCTGTAATGGCCCTTTTTTACATCGTGAGCAGGGACCACCTTGATCACTCCTTTCTACATCATGTTTGAGATCTCGTCTCTTAAGACATGAGCACGGTCTGGGCTTATGGAAGATGACAGCACTCCCGTGAAAGGGGATGGCCGCTTGTAGAACTGCAGCCGGAGACCAAGGGTGACAGTGGACAAGACCCACGTGCTTGGTTTGCATGCATTCCAGGCGCCAGCGTATGCGCTCAGTCTGGAAGGCATGTGTATTCTGTGATGTTTGTGTGTCAAGGGGATGGGAGGGGGGTGAATGGCCCCTTCTCGTTCGCCCTTCGGCGGACTTCCATGTCCCTCAGTGGTAGTCGGAGTGTCTGTGTTGTGTTGACAGACCTCTGGCTGCCAGCGGGGGCTCATTGTCTGCCCCGACTGTTCGCGTCTCATGAGAGTTGAGGTGGCCATGTGTGGATGTTGCTTCCCCCTTTATCTGACACGTTTTGTATAAAAAGGTGCTTTTTTTTGAGTCAACACACAAGACATTATGTGCTTTTGAGACTTTATTGCTGTGCTTAAAGACCATGTCTTTATTACATCAACATTTGAGTGATTTTTTATGCACACATAATTAACACCAGATAAACGTGACTTTTTACACACAAAGTCTGGCTTTAAAAGTTCGGTCTTCCCTTTGTCCACGTGGGTGGGAGCACCTAAAAATAGCGAGGTAGCTCTGCATCAGGCCGACTTCTGCTTTCGGTCCCTGTTCGTTGAGGAAGACCTCAGTGGACCTATCTGTCGTGGGATAAATATGTGCCTTCCCCAGCCCTGGCCAGCCTGGGGCGGCCCTGCAGTGGGCTTTGGCCGCTGTTCTCCATCGAGCGCCGGCCGTTTCTGTGGGGGGTGGCGTGTGGCCGAGTGGTGGCGAGGTTGTGCGGCCCTATGTCCGCTAGCGTCTCTGGGTTGCACGAAAAGCTTTCTGGGTATCGCCTCATGCAAGGCCTCGGCCTGTTTCCTTCTCTGTTCCAGCCTGCTCTGAATCCTTTGGAGAGCACCGTCAAAGAGCCCCGTGGGCTCGATGGGATGATGGAGGAACGGGTTCCGTTGGGCCTCTGGCAAGTCTGTCAGCGTTAGTCACAAATGGCACTAAGCAATGACAATCTCAGCCATGCTTCTCCCTTGAGCGATGGTGGCTGTCCCCATGAGACAAAGAGCAAAGTCTGTTGCCTTACGGGCCTCCTCCAAAACGTCAATCGCTTTATTTTTGTTAGCGATCTGCTGGAGCTCTTGGAGTTTTTCCGCCAAGTATGCTTGCATCATGGCTGAAGCGTTCATGGTGCGGACCGCAAGGCCTTGTGCTCGGTAACACTTTTTGAGCTGGGAGGCAGGCCTGGCTAGGCAGAGTTGGTCTGGAGCCCAAAGTTCTGGGGGCTAAATGTGCTACCAACATATCCTCCATCTGGGGAATGTTGGCCATGCCAGCTGCCTCCATTCCGGCAATGTCCAGGAACTAGGAGAGAGGCAAAGACAGTGGAGCCCTGGATTCAGCCCAGGTGCGAGTCAGCTCCGTCTGGAAGTCGGGAAAAATAGGCATCCTGTGCCTCGTGGCCGACTGCTACTTGCAAAGAAGAAATTCCCCGCCAACCTTGTTACCTGTTGTCGAGGTGGGGGTTCTGGCCAAGTTATCCGCAACGTGTCCGTTGCTCTGCGACACAGCTCGAACAGAGCGGGGACAGATACGTCAGTCTCTGGTTGACCTGCCGCGGTGATCTGGGAGAAGTCCTCGTCTTCTCCTTCGTCCTCGTTGTCTGTTTCATCGTCAGTTAGCTTGCCCGAGGCTGTTAGTGAGAGCTCATCTGCTTGTAACAAGTCCCTCGTGTCGAACTCAATGGTGGAGACCCCCAGGGGGGCCACCATGTCTATGTTTCCTCCCCAGTCGGCTTGACCGCTGTCCTCCAAGTCAACAGCCTCAAGCTCCACCGTGGTAGTGAGCGCTTTGTTGAGGAGCAGTTCCCACGCCATGGTGGAGCCGCCCATGGCTTTGACCACGGTGGAGCCGCCCATGGCTTTGACCACAAAGTCCATGCGTCTCAGTCTCTCGGCCTCACGTAGCTGGTTGGAGTGAGGGCAGGATTCGGGGAGGAATTCGGGGAATTAAACAGGGGTGGAGGCCTCCGGGTTCAACTGTCCCCCTTATACAACGTTGTTATTGCTATTATCACTCAGCCCTCTGTGAATAGCAAACAACCATCAGGGTGCTAACGATCCATCGTTAGGCTGATGGTCCTCTTTGATCATGTGAGCAACTGGTTTCAGGCTGTCGTCAGCCAACTGGTCGATCCACTGTGAGAGGGTGCTATTTATAAGACTGAGCTGAATACAGCAGCTCAGACTGAGGAAGTCTTTCGGACAAAAGACGAAACGTTTCTACAATTTTCTTTGCTTTGTTTTGTTTTGTTTTTTGAATGTCCAGAGGACCAGACTTTTTTTGATTTTTCTACCTAGATTATTGAGCATGCATCAGGGTACTCTGAATAAAGTTAAATATTTTGAAAAGTTTAACGATTTAGAACCAAAAGTCCTGGCACCCTGCTCCTGATCAAGCTGAACAAATTAAATATAGGAATGGTTAAAAAAGATGTCATAGAGCTCTTTGAGGACATAAACTTGCAGCAAAAGTGAGGAGTAATCAAAGTGAATTGCTGTCATTTTAAACTAATTTAAAAACCTTTAGCCATCAGATGCAGCCGAGGGGAGTGTGGTGGTAGCACATCCTACAGGATTATCATATTCCTGACATTTCTGTCAGTAATATGTGATTCTGTTGATCTTGTAAATGTTTGAAAAGTAGCACAATTTAATAACGTTAATTGTAACTCTATCAAACCCACATTGTCCAAATAATGTCAAAGGAGAATTTCTGCCACAATTGTGGTAGACAATAAAGTTTTATCTTATGTTAATAATTTTTTCATTAAAAAAAATTATTCATTCATTCAACTTTTATTTAGGCAGGTTAATCCAATTTAGCCTCGAGGACTTATTTACAAGAGAGACCTGGTTACAAACAAAGAATGATGACAACAGCAACAGTAGATTTTCCTTGGACAATCAACAATAGACTCAATCATAAGAGAGGCATACAGATTTTTTAAAACAAGTTAAACAAAGATATCAAATGGTAAATGGAGCTTACTTATATAGCCCTTTCCCCTTTGAGGGGCCCCAAAGCGCTTCACAGTACTTACCATCCACCCATTCATACACACATTCATACACCGGTAGCAGTAGACTGCCTTGCAAGGCGCTGCCTGTCCTACCTGGAGCAACTCGGGGTTAAGTGTATTGCCCAGGGACACAACGAGGTATGCCGTGACTAGGGATCGAACCCGAGACCTTCTGGTCCTGAGCCGGCTGCACTGCCTCTACACTATCTCGGCCCCCCAAAGTAGCAAAACAGACAGATTATAAGGCAGATGTAGAAAATCAAAAACAGGAACAAATCTGCATTGGTTTTTGCCAGGATTCCAACAGATTCTTAAAGCCATTTAGAGAAATCAAGGTTGAGATTGATATGGGCTGTTAGGTCCCTGTACGACCGGTGTCAGAGCTTGGTCCGCATTGCCGGCAGTAAGTCAGGCTCGTTTCCAGTGAGAGTTGGACTCCGCCAAGGTTGCCCTTTGTCACCGATTCTGTTCATAACTTTTATGGACAGAATTTCTAGGCGCAGCCAAGGTGTTGAGAGGATCCGTTTTGGTGACCTTAGAATCGCTTCTCTGTTTTTTGCAGATGATGTGGTCCTATTGGCTTCATCAGATCGTGATCTACAGCTTTCGCTGGAGCGGTTTGCAGCCGAGTGTGATACGGCCGGGATGAGGATCAGTTCCTCCAAATCCGAGGCCATGGTCTTGAGCCGGAAAAGGGTAGCATGCCCTCTCCGGGTCGGGGATGAGGTCCTGCCCCAAGTGGAGGAGTTTAAGTATCTCGGGGTCTTGTTCACGAATGAGGGAAAACTGGAGCGTGAGATCGATAGGCGGATAGGTGCAGCATCCGCAGTGAAGCGGGCGCTGTACCGGTCTGTCGTGGTGAAGAGAGAGCTGAGTCAAAAGGCAAAGCTCTCAATTTACCGATCGATCTACGTTCCCACCCTCATCTATGGTCATGAGCTTTGGGTTGTGACCGAAAGAACGAGATCTCGGATACAAGCGGCTGAAATGAGTTTTCTCCGCAGGGTGTCTGGACTCTCCCTTAGAGATAGGGTGAGAAGCTCAGTCATCCGGGAGGGACTCGGAGTAGAGCCGCTGCTTCTCCACATCGAGAGGAGCCAGTTGAGGTGGCTCGGGCATCTGGTTAGGATGCCTCCTGGACGCCTCCCTGGTGAGGTGTTCCGGGCATGTCCCACCGGGAGGAGACCCAGAGGAAGACCCAGGACACGCTGGAGGGACTATGTTTCTCGGCTGGCCTGGGAACGCCTTGGGATTCCCCCAGAGGAGCTGCTCCATGTGGCTGGGGAGAGGGAAGTCTGGGCCTCCCTACTTTTCATTCATTCAACCTTTATTTATACAGGCTAGCCTCGTTGAGTCACGGGGACTCATTTACAAGAGGGACCTGTCTCACTCACACCAAACAACCATCCACTCTCACACTCACACCTAGGGTCAATTTAGAGTCACCAATCAGCCTAACAAGCATGTTTTTTGGTCTGTGGGAGGAAACCGGAGTACCCGGAGGAAACCCACGCATGCACGGGGAGAACATGCAAACTCCACCCAGAAAGGCCCCGGACCGGGATTTGAACCGGCAACCTTCTCGCTGAGAGGCAGCAGCTCTACCAGTTGTGCCACCGTGCTGCAAGATAGACTTAGGCAAGATAGACTTAGGCTGCTACCCCCGCGACCCGACCCCGGATAAGCGGACGAAAATGGATGGATGGATGAAGGTTGAGATCTTCAGATCTTTTAGATATTCCAGGAAGCAGGAGCGGTGTAAGAGAAGGCCCTTTTGTCAAGCTCAGTTCTCACTGACGGAACACTGCTGGTAATGTCCTGAGAGCACACGCTGTAGTTGCACTCACACAGCGACATGTAGGAGGAGATGTATGAGGGCAGCAGACCAAGAAGTGATTTAAAGATGAAAATGTACCAGTGGAAGAGTCTGTGTGAAGTTAATGATGTCCAGTTAAAGCTGCAGTCTGTAAGTTTTCTAAAAATATATTTTTAACATATTTCTTCACTCTGTCACTATCTCCTGACAGACTGATGTTAGACAAGTAATCTCTGAAAAAAACTATAGTCCCCTTGCTTCTCCAGGTGTTACTAAAAGCATTTCTAAAAACCCACAGTGACCCGCCGTTAACCAGCCAATAAAAACAGAGTTTTTAACCAGCCAATAAAAACAGAGCTTCTCACTTCTCACGCCCCTAACCCACGCCCCCGCCTGTCCCAGCCCCAGCGGCCGCGCACGTTCTCGTTCAAAGGATTGCAAAGCGATGCAAAACTGTTTTGTATGTGACACAAATGTATTAAATTCCCCTTCTTCATCCCTGATCTGGACTTTTCTTTTGTTTTTTTGCCAAAAGTCAAGTGATCGCTTCCTCCTCCGCTGACTCCATGACTGAAATAATGAGGAAATGAATGAATTTGTCACGAGCGAATTAAACTCGGGTTCAACGTGGCTGCGCGAGGCTCTGCAGATTTCCTGGTGTTCTGGTGTGCTGGACCAGCGCTCCATGTTTTTATTTTATTTTTTAGAACGTTTTATTAACATATAAACACAGAATATTGCAGCGGCTGCGACAGGACATGCAATGGAGGCGGAGCTAAGGAGGCTGAGCTGAATTTCAGCAAGAGCAAGGGGGATGGACCAGAATGCTTTCCCTGTTGAAAATGTTTCTAAGTCCTGCGTTCTACAGAAACTTACAGACTGCAGCTTTAACCAGTGAATACAGGGTGCAGTGGTGGGTATGATAATCACAGCCAGTTATGAATCTTAGTGCACCATGATAGACAGCCTCTAGCATCTGTAGGGTGCTTGTAGGAGCGTTCATGTAGATACTGTAATGTCACCGTAATCAATGGAAGGAAGGAAAATCACAGATACAAGGCGTTTCCTAGCATTCAGTGTTAGACATGATCTGTTTCTGAAAAAGAAACCCAGTTTATAACTTTCAGTTTCTTTACTAGGTTTTCCACGTGGAGTTTAAAAGAGAGATGCGAATCGATCAGGATACCCAAATATTTATAGGAATCAACAAACTCAATAGGGACACCATTTGGGGGAAAAATCAGAGGAAGAACTGCTGGGACAGACTTCCTATGTGAAAAAAGCATCCCTTTGGTTTTATCAGCATTTAGGACAAGTTTGAGATGGAAAAATTTGACTGGATGATGTCAAAAGTGGATTGCAAAAGCTAGAAAGCCTTAGCAACTGTTTTAGCTCAACAGTAAACAACTGTGTCATCAGCATAGAAATGTAAGGATGCATCAGGGATGCTCTGACCTACATGAGCTATGTAAATTGTAAAGCAGGTTGGTCCTAAGACTGAGCCTTGTGGTACACCATTGTTGACTGTTAAATAACTGGAAGAAGTACCATTATGTTGAACACATTGCCTCTGATCAGAAAGATACAGTAGTTAGAAAAACAACCAATGGTGTGATCAGAGAAACCGATTTCTGAGAGCTTTTGACACAAGATGTTATGATCCACAGTGTCAAAAGCTTTAGACAGGTCTAAGAAAAGTGCAGCACAATAATCCTTAGCATCCAATGCTTCAACAACATCATTAAGAACCTTCAGTGAAGCAGTCATTGTGCTGTGTTGTTTCCTGAAACCAGATTGATGGAGAGGTAAGATGTTAAATGAGTCCAGATAATTTTGATTTGAGAGTTTGTCAGTTTTTCTAGAACCTTGGCTAAAATGCAGAGTTTAGAGATTGGTCGATAGTTGTTCAGTGAGGTGGGGTCACCTCCCTTCAGCAAAGGAAGAACAAAGGCTGTTTTCCAAGCATCCGGAATGGTGTTTTGGCTTATGGACAGGTTAAAGATGTGGGTCACAGGGACTGTGATGATATGAGCAGCCAGCCTTAAGAAATAAGGTGGAAGTTCATCTGGACCTGCAGGTGTTTTAGGATCAAGATCTTTTAACAGTTTATTTACCTCACTGACTGAGAACGGAGAAAAAGAGAAGGTGTGATTAACTGAGGATTGACTTATAGGAGGGTTTTGATTTGTAGAAGTTTGGTTATTAGATGAAGTGGCTGATTTTCCATTAGTAACTGTGTCAAATAATGAACTAGAAGCAACAAAATGTTTGTTGAAACAGTTCAGGATCTCGTGCTTATTTGACGCAGGAACAGAGTTAACGAGAAGTTGTGATGGGAGGTCAGATGATTGTGAGATGCCTGAGAGAGATTTGATGGTTTTCCAGAATTTTTTTAGGGTCGTTTAGATTTTTGGAGGTCTGAAATAAGAAATAATGTAGTTACGTTTTGCAGCTTTGATGGCAGTTGTGCATGTATTCCTCAACTGCCGAAAATTCAACCAATCAGAGTCTGAGCCAGATTTTCTCGCTGTGGCCCAGAGATGGTCTCTCTTGTGCAGGAGATCAGCTAGTTCAGAAGTAAACCAGGGGTTGTCACGTCCCTTTATCCTGAACTGGCGGAAAGGAGCATGTTTGTTCAAAAAAAAAAAAAAACTATTATGAAAATAGTTGACTTCCGGTTTGAACGTCACCGTGATGGCCACGCAGTGAACGGGCTCCCGAGAGAACCTAAGAAATTGAAAACCCAACCCCACTAAAACGACGAAAACACATCCATAAAGGTGAAAAAGAACTGGGGTGAGCGAAATACATCTAAACCGATGCTTGGTAGTGCCAAAAAGCGGACGTTTAAAACCGAGAAAATATCGCTAGCATCGCGGCTAATGCTAACCGCTAACTAGCTCTGCTAATAAATACGACTGAACTTTTTGAACTGAGCTAAGCATGGCTGAGTGGGAGACGGTACTGCAGGAATTAAGAGGCTTCCGACAGGAAAACAATGCGCATTTGGGGGAAATTAAAGAAGAAATCCGAAAGATGAACGCCAGACTAGACGAGGCAGAGGGTCGGATTGAAAAAGCAGAGGAGAGGATCGTAGCTACGGAGGAGGCCGTCACTGAAATAATAAAGCTACAAATAAAACTCGAGGATAAACTAATGGGTCTAGAGAGCCGTTCACGAAGAGAGACCATGAGGATTTATGGTGTACCCGAAGAGGCTGAACGTGACTCGGCATCAATGTGTGACTTTGTGGAGAAGTTGCTCCGTGAGGGCCTGGCTCTGTCCCAAGACGAGCTCGACATAAACATTGAACGGGCGCACCGCTCTCTAGGCCCTCCACCTCCAAGCGACGCGCCACCACGTTCTATTATTGTGACATTCCTCAGTTTTAAAACCAAAGATCTCCTCCTCCGCAAGGCATGGCAGAAAAGAGGATTTACCTGGAACGGCAAGCAAGTGAACTTGGATCATGACTACCCCCCTCTGATTTTGAAAAAACGAAAAGAATATGCAGAAGTGCGCAGGATCCTGAAGGAGCAGCAGATCCCTTTTCAGACTCTCTTCCCAGCCCGGCTGAGGGTGAAGTATGCAGACGAAACGAAGATTTACAACACGGTGGTGGAAGCTACTGAAGACATGTCCAGCAGAGGCTACGCTGTGCAGGTCGTTAAGTCACCAGAAACGGCCCTGGAGCAGCTGAGGCAGCTGTCCTGGAGCAGGGTGCCCCGGGGACCGAGGAGCAGAACGACAAGCAAGAAGCAGGACCAAGCAGCCGGCTACAAAGAAAAACTCAGAACTTTCAAGAGGACATCTCCCACACGCACAGAAAAATGAGGTTGATCCACTCTGTTATTAATAATTAAGACTTGCATTTGGTTTATGATGTACAATAGTAAATAAGTTAGGTTTCTCACGGTGCGTTCTACACTGAGGCCTTAGCCACTAAGGGCCCCCTTCATTGACCGATGAGGAAGCCGCCTTTGGGGGTGAAGCAGGGTCTACCCCAGAGACCCCCACCTTGGAAGTCAAGAGTTCTGGTTGAGTTTGTTTTGTTTTTGACTTTGTTTTTGATGTTGACTTTTTTATTTGTTCTATGTTCAGTGTTTTCAAGAGTGAGCGGGGAGCCCATTAAGGTACATGGTATAATCAAGAAATATAATTTAGATGAGTAGCAGGTTGATAAAAATGGTGTCAAATAATATTAATGGTTTACATAGTCCAGTAAAAAGGCAGAAAGCTTTATCTAAATTTAAAAGAGATAAAGTCCAAATTGTTCTATTGCAGGAAACACATCTGAGTGATAAAGAGCATGCTAAATTGAACAGGATGGGTTTTAAACATGTGTTTTATTCTTCCCACAGTTCTGGGAGGCGGAGGGGAGTGGCGATTTTGCTATCCGGAACTCTTAACTATGAACATATATCAGAATACAAAGATAAAGAAGGTCGGTATATAATGATAACGGGTAAGATTGATGGTGCCATGACTACCCTCCTGAATGTATACATTCCACCTGGCAGCGATTGGTCATTGTATGAACAGATTCTCAAAATTGCAACAACAAGGAGTCAGGGAACTTTATTATGCAGCGGTGATTTTAATACCTTATTAAACGCCAAATTAGACTCCTCTAATGGGAAAGGTGATGTAAGAAATATTGGTAAGAGGATGGGACGCCTTATGGGTGATTTAGGTTTAGTTGATGTATGGAGAGAACAACACCCAACTAATAGAGAATACACCCACTTCTCGTACCCACATAACATATATTCTAGGTTAGATTACATTCTCACATTCAAGAATGATTTGTTTAAAATCAAAACATGTGAAATTGGTCCCTGTACAATTTCTGATCATAATCCAGTTTATGCTGACATTTGTCTGAACAGGAAAAATAGATCTACATTATGGAGGTTGAACACAAATATTTTAAACTACC
>JBBPBX010062237.1:0-20887 GCA_038048925.1 Garcialebias charrua | reverse complement strand
TGCCTCCCATCCTGATGTGCTTGTTCCGCGACTACGCAGAGCACTTCAACAGTGGGATCTACCTCATCTGGATCCTGCTGGTCGTGGTGGGTAAGTTGTGACCTCTTGACCCCAAAGGATGAAGTGCAGTCCGACCCAGCAGCAGGAAGTCTGCTCACATCATGAAGTCTCTTCACATCCACACAGAAACGACGCTCTTTTATCTCCTGTGGGTTTAATCTGTCACATAATCCCGCTGTGGCTGTTCCAAACGTGATTATTATTTATCCCCCGCCACCATAGGCGAAAGGGTGATCATGTGTTTGCCCGTACCATTAGCAAAATAGCACATGAATATCACATAACATGGGTGCATTTTAATGAAACTCACTAGCTGTATCTAAAAGAGCTAAGTCTTGTCTTCTGGACATTCAAAAAAACAAAACAAAAACAAAGCAACAAAAATTGTAGAAACGTTTCGTCTCTCGTCCGGTTATTATTGAGCATCAGGGTCACTAGCTGTATATCTGGATTTACCTCAAATCAAGATGGCTACCAGAGCTTATTCAGGCAACAGAAAACCTCAACACATACCAGTACTTCAAACATTCATAATACCCCATGAGCAAATGGGTAATATGCATTCCTTCCGTACCGTATTTTCCGGCCTATAATGGTGTGCTCACACCGAGCAGCGTTTTTACATCCAAAGCTTCCAGCCTCCATGTAAAGTCAATGGTGGACGCACTTCCAGGCACCTCCTGGCGTCTGGCGTCAGGTCGCGTGCGTGTTGAGCGTGCTGAGTAGCGTTTTTTCGTGCACGTGAACCGGCTTCCACCTCCAAACCGAGCATTCAACATGTTGAAGATTTCGCGGTTCAAACTTTCAAACGCCGCTCAACTCCACCTGATTGGTTGGTGTGTCAACCAATCAGGGAGAGTCGGGGGGCAGAAGAGAGGGGGCAGTGGGAGAGTCCCTATGTGACGCGGAAACGAGGGTGCGCGCGCACTATGTGACGTATTGTTTGTCGGAAAAAAAAAGAAAAGACTCGCGAGCTCGTGGACTATGGAAGAGAAACTCATTGTAGCTGTGTGTTCGCGACAATTCCTTCACGACCAGTCAAGTCTGCTCGACAGAGACGGAAATAAAAGGCTCCTCGCCTGGCGGAGTGCACTCTGTATACCGGTAAGCTCCTCCCACACCCCGTCGCCACAGCAACGAAGCCGCCGCAACACTACAGTTTGGACAACACTGGGTAGCGCGTCCACTTCCGTGCGTGAGGAGCGTTTTCGGAGGTAAAAACGCTGCTCGGTGTGAGCACACCATAAGTTGCACCCTTTGTCCAAATTTACAACCCCTGCAACTTATTTATGGATGTTTTCCCATATTTATAAACCAATTTTTGATTGCGATATGACCATTTTCATTCTTTCTGACATTGAAAATATTGAACATTACCATTTTCAGCTGCTGGCACTCAAATGGTATGGCATGCTGCTGTGTCATGTAATTGGTAAAAGTGGGTATTAATGACACAATAGGCTTGCCATAGTCGGCCATCTTAGTCCAGCTCTGGGATTATGCTTGGATAACCGTCAAATCAGCTTCATTTTGATGCGCCTCCACGGCAAAATGCAGCTAATTTGACCATTGAAGTGCATTTATTAAGTACAAGTTCAACTGAGACACACCTTTACTATAAAGTGGAGCAAACAAACAATTGTTTTTAAGTGCTTATCTTTTTAAATTTTGAAGAAATGTGCAGCGTTCCTGTTTCCTGATTTCCTCCCTCTGCGCGCTCCCGGAGCACTGAGGCAGCGAATACATTTGAAATGCAGCTGATTTGACCATCAGAGTTTCAAAGTGCAGTTATTAAGGGAAAGTTAGGCTGAGACACACCTTTGCTTTAATTTCGAGCAAACAAATAATTGTTTTTAAGTGTTACTTTTGTTTTAAATTCTTGTTAAAGTCCACCTGTGCACGCTCCCGCGGCCGCCATTTGGCAGCCAATCGATTTTGGCATAACACCCACATTTCTGTGTTGTCAGCGGTGACGCAAATAGATGCGATTTAAACGGTGAAGCGACTTATTTATGGATTTTTCCAAATTATTAGACATTTTTTGGGCTGATTCGACTTATACTCGAGTGCGACTTATAGGCCGGAAAATACGGTACTAGGCCTTTAACTCTGTGTTGGAGGATAAGGTTTATTTACAGCCAAAAAAAAAAAAAGCTGTAAATAAATGTTTGGAAAAGCTCTTTATGTAGCTGAAAGACAAGAGCAGATCATCAGCTATTTCCTAATTAACAAAATTAAACATTTAAAGCAGTGATTTATTGCATCCGAGGTGTTAAATGAGATTGTTCCATTTCATTTTTATTGTTACAGAATTTTGTTGATGCGTTTGTCATCTTCAGACTCTGTGACACTTATTAGAGCTCACACATCAGGAGAGAAACCCTCATATGTTAATGGCTGCAGAGTTCAAACAACACACAAGTTGCCAAGTCAGCAAAGATAACCTGAACCCCTCCCCCCCCCCTCCACCCCCCAGGCTCCCGAGAGGTGACCTTGTCAGAGATAACATGAACAGAATGAACAGGTTGTGTAACTTGTAGCAGAGAGCACAGCTAATCCACCTCAGCCCACACAAAAATAAATGAAACAAACTCCATAACTCTGTGAATTTGACTGATATAAAGCTCAAAGTTGATGTGGTAGTAGCTGAGAGTCCTTCACAGCACATACTCTGAGCAGACCATCAGATCACTCATAATGTCTCTGTCGACTGAGTCTAAAACTCTGAGATGAGAGGAGGTGGGCCCTTCAGTGAATTGCTAGGCTTCTACTAACATATTAATACTTTTAGAGTCAGAGAGTCTTTATTGTCATTTGCACAGCATGTAGTACATGTGATGAAATGAGATTATGTACACAGGGTCCCAGATACATCCAACAACAAAATGTGAGAGAAAAACAGTAATAACATCTAGGATATGAACTAAGAAAAACATCCAACTAGAAATACACTAAGCCCTAGAGTAATAGAAAAACATCATTACAAACAGCAGCACGAACATGAGTCTGTATGAGCAGATGGTCACAGATGAACACAGCAACAACAAGAAAACAGATCAGCATCAGCATGATGTGATATTTTGCAGTGTTTATTCTTATTATTTATTTATTCATGAGTCTAACAGCCTCAGGGTAGAAGCTGTTCCTCAGTCTAGTGGTTCTACATTTGATGCTCCTCAACCTCCGTCCTTTTATAAATAATAAATAAATTTCACATTCTTGTCATCTGTGTATGTTTCCCATACTTGACAGACGAAATTGGTCTCTGCATTTAACCCAACCACCACCAGGTGGTGCAGTGAGCAGCCGTTGTCAGCGCCCGGGGAGCTGGGAAAATAGGTGTGCACTCATAGACACCCCAAGGTGTGTAGTGGCCGGGGATCGAACTCGAACCTGGGTCCTTCGGATCACAAGTCCGGTTCCCTTGCCACTACACCATCTTTTGAACATTGTGTAAATTTGAATTAAACAGGGTCAGAATATTATCAACTCTAAATGTTTTTTTAATTTTTGTCCATCAAGCCAGATGTGAGCAGAAGCGTTCATTTCAAACCACATGTGGTCTTCTTGTTGTGCAGTGTGAGCTGCTGCAGGTCTATAGTTGACGTCTCTGACAGTTAACGTGTCAAAGTGTGTTGGACTCTGCTGCAGCCCAGTTCTACCAGCACACCAGTCTGATAATGGGAGCTCTGCTGGTCTGTGATAACACCCATCTGTTGACTGAACCGTCCTCTTTCACATCCACTGCCGACTTTATCTTCAGTGAACAGAGGATGGTGGAAGTCTCTGGCGTGAAACGTGGCGGGTGACGTGCATTCCATTTTATTCTCCGTGTCTTTCCACAAACCACGTGGCCGTTCTCGCCAACCAAACAGAAAATGCTTCTTGTCGCTCAGCGTCTTTGCTCTTTTGCAGGAATCGGTTCGACGTATTTCCACGCAACCCTCAGCTTCCTGGGCCAGATGCTGGACGAGCTGGCCATCCTGTGGGTGCTCATGTGCGCCATCGCCATGTGGTTTCCCAAAAGATACCTGCCCAAGGTGTTCCGGAGGAACCGGTACGTTGTTTACCACACGGGAGACTGCTGCGAGGCTGCATGTGTGGGATGAACTGAGGAATGTGTGCTCGTACACTTCAAACCCTGGACTGTGACGGTAGAGTTTACTGTGGGTCAGCGTCTTGCCTCAGGAGGCCTCCGCTGCTGTGACGCCGCCGCTGGGTAAGAATAGGCCAGTCCAGCTGACACCAGTAAAACCCGTGTCACATGTCTCCACTTCTCTTTCCGTTGATGGCAGATGTCACTGCAGCGGAGCTGACTCTTTGTTTATGGTCTACAGTGTCAAGGCAAAGGTTATTGTCTTCACTGCGCCTAATGAGACCTGGTGGCTGTAAACTGCATCATCACCGTCACTACAGTTAGTCGCATGAATTACTGAACATCAGCAACTGTGCTTGCACACTAAAAGCCGCCGACACGTGTTTCTTCAACGAATGCGTCTTCGTGGTCTGTGCAGCTTTTAAAGGTTGTTCCACAGAGAGAGAGGACTGGGTTGATTGTTGTGTTGATGCTGTTTTTAGAGGACGAATGGTGACAAGTTGTGCTTCTTGTCGTGTTTTTCCTGTAGGCTGAGGTTCAAAGTGGTCATCGGCGTCTTGTCAGGGGTCACCACCGGGCTGGCCTTCGTGAAACCTGTGGTCAACTCGCTGTCCCTCATGACTCTGGGCATCCCCTGCACCGCTCTGCTCATCACTGAACTCAGAAGGTGAGCACGAGGAGTGAAACCTCCCTCTGGAGGGTGACACTGCGTCGCCCGAGCAGTCAGGGTCTGATTTCCACAAGAAGAACGTCAGGAGGGTCGGAGACGGAGGAAGGTCCTCCTCATGTTCTGATTGAAGCTCAGGAACTCAAACACTGACGGGGGTTGTGTTGACTCGATGGTAAAGAATGTTTCTGACTCACTTCCGTCTTATCACGCTTTGTTTTTAGACGATTGTGTTGCTTTACGTCCACCTCACGTCGTCTGCTTGTGACTCACCGTGTTGAACCAAACACAGCAGGATGCCCTTACTTTTGTTTGTGCTTTTATTTATTTATTTATTTATATTGGTGCTGTCAAGAATCACAATCTTGACAACACCTAATAGTCTTTCTAGGCGTATTTTTTATTTTGTCAGAATCTTTTCAAATACCCCATCACCAGGGCTTAATTTGAGCCGCATCCTGTCGGAACAGGATCCAGGAACTCTCTTATTTTGACAGGGTCCGTTCCGGTAACTATTTGCTTGGATTTGGTAACTCTCAGTCTTACTAATAATAAAATTATGAACAAATATGACTGCCGTGAACGAATAAGACTTATGTTGGATAAGTAAACTGAAAATAATTACATAAACACTCGTTTTAAACATAACAGTCACTTATGAGCATATGAGCTGCCCCTTCAAGAAGCATTTCCGCTTCTACCCTTAAAAAATATTGGCCCCTAAAAGAGTGGTGGGTGCTGAGCTAACCAGGCAGGAGCTCACACACAGGCGGCCGCCATGAACAGACGGAGGAGGCGCCTGGAGGTTTCACGTGTGGAGTCGGACAGTAAATTCAGTGGAGAAGAGTCTGCTCAAAACTGTCAAGTGTGTGTGTGGGGCGGGTGGTGCTTGACAGACGCACAGTGTTTACAAATGTAGGTAAACACATGTTGTTTAACAACTTGTTAAAGTACACCAAAATGCAGGAAATGGCAACTTTATTCAAAATTTCCTGGGGGATTCTTACTAAAACTAAACTTGAATAAAGAATGAACCCATCAGCTGGTTTTATAAAAAAAAAAGGCAGTAAATAAACAGTTGATCTAGAACAGGGGTCACCAACCTTTTCGAAACTGAGAGCTACTTCGTGGGTACGGAGTCATACAAAGGGCACCAGTTTGAAAAACTCTTCAGAAATAACAAAGCGTAAATTGAAATTTTTTAAATAATAAACATATTTTTAAGAACATATTTTTAAGATAGACATTTTAAAATATGTATAAATACAAAAAAGAATAACAACTGAATAAAATGAAATTTTAAATGCAGCTTAGCAGTGAGTTGTGCTATTTTTAGAACCGGTTCGGGGGCACCTCAAATGGTCCTTGGGGGCACCCGGGTGCCCGCAGGCACCACGTTGGTGACCCCTGATCTAGAAAAACCGAAGTAAAGACTGACCTTTAAAGGTGTAGTTCAGTTATTTTGATGTGGGATTCTGTGGTTTATTTAATTTTTTTTACCTTTATCGTCTTATCTGTAGAAAATATTTCAGTAAATTACTTTGGAGAAATGGTTAGATTTTTAGTGGATTGAAGAGCTGAGCAGATTGCTTCCTTCTTAAAGCGTCTGGTTAGAATTAAACTAAACTGAGGTCATTCTCAGAGCTATCTGCAGCAGGTAAGATAATGGCTCGCAGCTTTTCCACTTTAAACATTTGAATGTCTTCAGTGAACAGCAGCTTGATGGTTTAACACTTTCTTTAACTTGTTTGGTTTGTAGTGCATGACCTCTGTTTGTTGAAGTTTGAGACGCAACAACGTGAGTTAGCGTCAAGCTAACAGAACAAAAGACAAATGAGGACTGAGCGGCCCACAGTAGAATAACTCGTGACCTTTAACCTCTTGTACCATTGACACCATGTTTTTTTGTTCCTCTCTAATAATAGATTCCTTTGAGGGGACAGAATGTTCCTGGAAACACATTTTTCTTAGTTTCTGTGTCAGTGTGTCTGTTGGGTATTTCTCAACACCGCTGCTGCTCCAGCCGTCTGTTTTTTTAATTTAGTTTTTTATGTCAGAAAAGTCCCCATGGACTTGTGCCCCCAGAAAGAAGCCGAACTTACAGAAAGAACAAATAAAAGTTTTTTTTTACTGTAAAAAGACGGTAAACAAAGGAGATGATGTGAAGGGAAAACGTGCGCATGCGACCGCCATCACTTTCACATGGTGTGGTTAATATCGCTTGCTATAAACACCGTTTTTACTCTAGTCTGTTTATTTGCCTGTAGTGTTAGCAAAATCTCTAATGACTTATTGGACTCACTTTAGTTATCCTCTCAGAAGGTAACATTTGGAGTTCATCCAATTAAAGATGGCTGCCACAGCTAATGGGCCTCCAAATGTTTTTGTTAACCAGCTGGTGTCCTTCGGGAGCCGATGGACGTTTTGTACATTCTATCACCAAAGTGTCTGCTGCACCGTGACGATGTTCTTTTGAGCAATCACTTGGAGCACGGATCAGTTTGGCATTTCCTTCCATTCTCGTACTTCCTGTTGGTAATGAGGTGCGCTGACACTTTCCCTCCTCTCTGTCCGAGCCTCTTACGCAACATGAAAACGTTTCAAGGGTTCAGCTGAACATAAACTCAAAGCCACAACAAGCTGAACTGGTGAAACCAAGATGTTTTTCTTCAACCGGTCATGCTCGACTTGTACGTTTAAGTCTGTTGTTTTTATTGCACCACGTTTTAATATTGGTGTCGCAGCAGTTCCAATCTGATTCAATGTTCTTTCAGATTTGGAGCATTTTGTTATAATTTGAATTTAAATGCGTCTGTGTGCCATGTCAAGATTTCTAATTAGGAATTCAAAATGTTACAGTACTTCTAAATGTTTGGTCTTCTGAGAGGTCCAAGGTGACGGTTTTGTCATAAAATGATTCTCTGTAGAGTTTGAGGTGCGTCATCCTAACTGTTGCCTTCTGCTGAAGACAAAAGGGCAATATCGCCAATTAGCTGTGGCGGCCATCTTGACTTGGACTGTTCCTAAAAGTAATCTGGTTGTAGATGTTTTTTTTCACCCTTTATTTATCCAGGTAGTCTCATTGAGCCATGATAACTCATTTTCAAGACAGACCTGTGGGGGTTGAGGGCCTTGCTCAGGGGCCCAGGGTGGGGAGAATGAGGGTGGAGACAGTTGTGGGTGTTTCACCTTTTTCCACCCACATTTTTTTGATGTTGTCGGTACCGGGGTTTGAACCGGCGATCTTTCGATCACAGGCCCACCGTCTCTGACCTCTGCGCCACCACTCCCCTAAATGATGTGCAGTACAACCAGTGATTTCTTAGTTTTGTTCAAATCTGTGCAGTTGTTCATGGTTATTCTGCTAAAAGATGGTCAGAGTTGGTCCAACCTTGTAAATGACGTCATGGGTGATGTCATACACTACGGTGAGACCTCAGGAGATCCTAAAGCTCAAGGTTTGTGTCGGGGATGACTCTCAGTTACTACCACGTCAAAGTTTGGGTCTATATTTGTGAAACGGACCGAGTTAGAGCGGTCTTTGTGTTCGCTAAGGTCACCTGGCTGTAGATGATGTACAACAACTACTGTAGTTAGTTTTGAAGGTTTCATCAAATGTTTTCAGTGGTTTGGTCTGTTTTTGTTTGCACGGCTTGTAAAACTTTATTTTAGGCCGTACACATTATTTCCTTTCAAAAAGAAAATCACCATAAAGTTGCCCAGCAGGTCAAACAGTGACAGACAGACAGAAAAACGATCTGCGTCCACCTCCTGCAGTGAGCCGAACCCTCTCTCTTCTCCAGTGCTAAACATTTTAAATATTGAGAACTACGTCATTGACTGAGCATCTTCTTCTTCTTTTGGCTGTTCCCTCTTCAGGGGTTGCCACAGCGAGTCATCCTCCTCCACCTCACTCTGTCCTCTGCATCCTCTGTCCTCACTCCAACTACCTCCATGTCCTCTCTAACTGCATCCATATATCTCCTCTTTGGCCTCCCTCTTTGTCTTTTTCCTGGCAGCTGCATTTCTAACATCCTTCTACCAATATACCCACTGTCCCTCCTCTGGACATGTCCAAACCATCTCAGTCTGGCCTCCCTAACTTTATCTCCCAGTTGTTCAACATGTGCTGTACCTCTGATTATCTCATTCCTGATCTTATCCATCCTTGTCACTCCTAAGGAGAACCTCAGCATCTTCATTTCTGCTACTTCCAGTTCTTTCTCCTGTCTTTTTGTCAATGACACTGTCTCCAGACCATACAACATAGCTGGTCTCACCACTGTCTTGTAAACTTTTCCTTTGACCTTTGCTGACACCTTTTTGTCACAAATCACTCCTGAAACTTTTCTCCATCCACTCCATCCTGCCTGGACTCTCTTTTTCACCTCTTTACCACATTCCCCATTTTCCTGGACAGTGGACCCCAAGTACTTGAAGTCCTGCACCTTTGTGACCTCTGCTCCTTGTAGCCTCACTGTTCCACTGGCCTCCCTCTCATTCACACACATGTACTCTGTCTTACTACGGCTGACTTTCATTCCTCTTCTTTCAAGTGAATACCTCCACCTCTCCAAGTTCTCTTCCACCTGTTCCCTGTTCTCACCACATATCACAATGTCATCTGCAAACATCATAGTCCATGGGGATTCCTGCCTGACCTCATCTGTTAGTCGGTCCATCACCAGAGCAAACAAGAAGGGGCTCAGAGCCGATCCTTGATGCAATCCCACCTCCACCTTGAAGCTATCTGTCACTCCTACAGCACATCTCACCACTGTCCTGCTGTCTTCATACATGTCCTGTACCAGTCTAACATACTTTTCTGCCACTCCAGATTTCCTCATGCAATACCACACCTCCTCTCTTGGCACCCTGTCATATGCTTTTTCTAAATCCACAAACACACAATGGAGTTCTTTCTGACCCTCTCTGTACTTCTCTATCAACATCCTCAAAGCAAAGATGGCAGCTGTGGTGCTCTTTCTTGGCATGAACCGTCATTGACTGAGCATCAACTCCAAAATGACCGGACTATCCCTTTAAGGTGCTCAGTGGCTTGTTTGAAACAAAACGTGCACACAGTTATCTCAGTGAACATGAACATATGGTCATTTCTGACGTCAGGCTTTGTGTTTCAGCTGCGTGTGTGTTTCAGCTGCGTGTGTTTCAGCTGCGTGTGTGCTTCTGTCGTGTCAGGTGTGAGAACCCACGCGTGCTCAAGCTGGGCCTGGTCTCGGGGTTCTGGTGGGCGCTGGCTCTGCTCTGCTGGATCAGCGACAGGATCTTCTGTGAAATGTGGTCGTCCGTCAACTTCCCCTACCTGCACTGTGCTTGGTGAGCTCACACACCGAGAACTCAAACATGGTTTGTATTAAATCATTTGTACCGTGTGGTCCATTAACCCCCCTGCTCCCCCAGGCACATCCTCATCTGCCTGGCCTCCTACCTGGGCTGCGTTTGCTTCGCCTACTTCGATGTTGCAACAGAGGCCCCGGAGCGTGGCCCCGTCATAATGTTTTGGCCCAACGAGAAGTGGGCCTTTATCGGCGTGCCCTACGTCTCCTTACTCTGCGTCCCTAAGAAGTCGACCATCAAGGTGACCTAACCGGGCAGCTTGGACACCACCGAGCGGTGCTGCCATCAGGAGCAGGTGTCCACCTTTCAGACAAGAGAAACATGGACCTTCTCTGTGTCCTGGTCCAACTCTGATGTCACTTTTTAACATATCAGCGCAGGGAAACGTGTTGGACCCGCTTCCTCGTGTTCTGCACGAGGCGTCAGGTAATCTCTCCACAAAGTATTACAGGACTTCTTTGAAGATGTGTTTATGATTGTTACAAACCTCACTGGATCAAACGGTGTTGCCTTCACAACAACCCCCCAGCTCAGAGGTGCTGCGAGGTCAAATAAGGTGAGGGACTTTACACGAAGCGGCCGAGCTTCAGAGCACACAGGAAGAAGTCTTGATTTACAAACAGCCTGAAGGTAATTCACACAAAGCCTTAGAGTATTTTATACTTGTCTGTACTGATGTGCTTCGTATACTGAAACATGTCAGAAACACATCGGACGTCTAAACTTCCAGCTACTGTGATTGTTGAGAACAACTTATCAAATGTTCTTGGTATATTTAATTACCCAGTGTTGTCATATTCAGTTGTTTTTCCAAAGAAAATAATAGTAATCCTATATTTCTGCATAAATAGGTACTTTTTTTACAGTCAAAAGAAATCTGGTTATTAAAATATGAACATTACACTCGTATAGCAAAACAGTCTGCTAATGTTGAGCATAGCAAGATCAGAGGTTTACAATTTGTTTATGTGCACCACTTGATTAATATTCTTTTAAAACGCCAATCGAGCCCTTCGTCAGGTAACGGACTGATCTGCTGAGTGCTTCAGGGTGAACGAACGAGACGCTAACAAGCCGTTTTCTCCCCTCACCAGAGGAGAGTGGAAAGCTTTAGGATAATTAACATCTTACCTGCTGTAGATAGCTTTGGGAGTGACCTCATTTTGCAGGAATAGTCTAAATTTGACTGGATTGTTGAGCTAACGGTTAGCGCTGTGGAGGGGTCTGCAGCACCACCTGACGGATGTCCCTCTTCTGATCAGACAACAACCCAGAGTGTATTTTACTTTATTTATTTGGAGTTATAATAGCTTTTATGTTGGTGTTTAGGGGCGTAGACGTTCATACATTCCCACCGTCATGGCTAATGGCTAATTGAAGCAGTGGAAAGTCCAAACTGCTGTCATCTTAAAACAACTCCATTCTCAAGACTGTCACTGGGGTTCATGCAAACCCTGTTTCATAAACCTTTACATCGTGTTTATTCTTTGGTTGTTACAAAATCACTTTGGAGCAGTTTGCTGGGCCCGCTCCAGCATGAAGAACATTAGATTTCTGCTGGGATAACCATGAAATATAAAACCAGTTAAGAGGTTTAAAGAGTAGAATGTGAATGTATGGGTTAAGATAATCACTGTCATCATTAATCTTGGTCCAGTCCGGTCAGAATTAAGCTCAGTTTCTCCAACTTGAGCTGTCAGAAAGAGCTATCTGCAACAGGTAAGATAGTTATTGTTTATAATCTTTATCTCTTTAAGCCAGATCTAAAGTAGACATGTTAATCGGACTAAATGCACAAGGTGTGATCTATAAGGGATGTGTTTCTGCGTGTTGCAAAGCAGAAAGCACAAGAACGTTGTTTCATCGCAGCTTTATTTTGTGCCTGCAGAGGATTCTGGGAACTCTGCCTGCCTGCAGTGCAATCATGACAATTAAAATGGAAGAATTTTTATTTCCAAAGAGGACAACCGTTTTATGGAAAAACCGAGGCGTAATTTATTTTCTTTAATCCAAAATGTTTGTGTAAAATGGAGAATCAGCCAAATAGTGATGTGTGAACTCTTCATGTTGCCAGTTTTTGTGTTGCCAGATCTGAAATGTAAGTTTACGAGGACCTTTAGGAACCATGTGAAGAACCTTTCAGTGTGCTGCACATTTTGTTTCATGCAGCGCAAATAAACAAAACTCTGAAGGTTGAAGAAGTCAGCGAATCAGCTTCACGTGAGCAAACCATGTGGGAGGGTAAAGGTCACGCTGACTGCACACAGGAAGTTTATTTATTGACACACAGCTAAATGAATCTCAGCGTTGTTTCACTTGCATTGACAATACAGGTAAATTGCACATAAATATTTATTTTCATAAATGATCCTGTTTTGTAAGCAGACATTTGTAATGTAGTAGAATTTTGGTGTAATATTTTATGTAATAAATGAACCAAATGTGGAACATGGCTGCTGTGGGGGGTTATTTATGTGTGATTTTAAAAATAAATGTTAAATATATTGTGTACAATAACTATAAATAAATAAATGTTAAATATATTGTGTACAATAACTATAAATAAATAAATGTTAAATATATTGTGTACAATAACTATAAATAAATGTTAAATATATTGTGTACAATAACTACATAAATAAATAAATGTTCTGTGTTCAGTGGCTCAAAATGTTGCAGGAGGCAGAAGCTGCCACCAGGGGGCAGTTATCACACATTTATTAGTCTGACAGTTTTCATCATGAATCCAGCAACCACACTGCCACCCTCTCCACACAACATAGTTTTGTTTTATAAATCTGCAAACATTTATGCATTTAGAAGGATTTCCACAATGATCTTTTACCACACATTGCATCACAGGTCACAACTTTTCATGTAAAGTCGCATCTTTTGAAGAGGGGATGAAGCAGGAGTCATTTTAGGCAAACATAAATAACCTGAGTGATCTCGTGAGATTTGTTCACTTGTAATGTACAGTGATGACTTTCAGCTTGTATAACAAACTTGGGCTCCTTGTCTGTAAAATGATCTTCATCTCCTGGACTGTTAACTCCAAAAGTTCATCAGTGCACATCCAGTGATTTCTTTCAATGAATGTTTCATTAAAATGCATCCAGTGGTTCATGAGATATTTTACCAACACGACAGATAAACCATCTCACAGACACAGTAAGTCCTAACTGCTCCAATAATATTATTAATATTAATAATATGTCACTGAACATTTCATAAAATGTGATTTGTCTTTAGTTTAAGTGGAGTTCAGGTATTGGGGCATCTTGTTCCTGACTGATGATGGAGGGAGAAGTGGAATGACGGATTGAGGCCTCATACTCAGTAATGAGGGTGTTGCTTCGGTCTGTCATGGTGAAGAGAGCTGAGTTGAAAGTCAAAGCTCTGGGTTTACTGGTCTGTCTATGTTCCAACCTTCACCTGTGGTCGTGATGTTTGGATCAGGACTGAACGAATGAGATCCTGGATACAAGCGGCTGACGTGTCACGTGGACATCCTTCGCAGGGTGGCCTGGCTCAGCCGGGGGAGGAGCTCCATCATCTGGAATGAGATCATAGAGCCGCTGCTCCTCCGCATCCAAACGAGTCAGTTGAGGAGGTTCATCTGATTAGGATTCCTCCTTCAACAGGCAGGCACGTCCCTCTGGTAGGAGGCCCCGAGGAAGATGTAGAAGTTGTTGGAGGGATGGTGGGAATGATCTTCTCTGTCCTGCCCTGAGGGTTCTCCAGGACGAGCTGGAAGTGTCTGTTGTGGGGAGAGGTCTGGGTTTCTCTGTTGGACCTGCTCCCTGCACAACCTGAATACAGATCACTGGTAGAAGATGGATTTGTCTTTATGTGTTATAGTTTTTTGTTGATATAGGAAGCACAAACACACACACACACACACAGGTTTGTTTTACTATCTTTGTGGGGCCATTGCATTGACTTCCATTCATTTTTCATTCATTTCTATAGCCTAACCCTGACCTTTACCCTAAACCTAACCATTACCAATGCATACCTAACCCTAACCTTAACACATCCTCAATTCACACCTTATGCTGCGTTCCAGTTGTCCTCGGAGGTCGTAATTACGAGCTTCCGAGCAGTAAAAATCAACTGGAACGCCCCCTCAGGTCGTAATTACAACTCGTGGACTCGGTCTCGCTGCACCATACCCGAGTTCGCCGAGATCATCGTTTCAAGATGGCTGCTCCTCGCATCAACAGTGAGTGAAAGAGTTACTTTTTACTCTTTTTCGCTGTTCTTTGTGGTTTACTCAGCCGTAACTTCACATTAACGCATTCAGGCACTGTAGTTATTTACAGTAATGATAATGATATGTTTAAACAGCCGCTGTGCGTCGACAACGGCTCGCTAAACGGGTGTGAGGCGGCATTGTTGTTGTTTAGCACAGTACTCGTTTTAGCTGTTCAGCGTTCATTGTTTATCATTAACTCAGTAACACATTTCGTACTTTACAGTGATTATTATACGATATGTCGCCTAATAATTAGAGGGTGTTTCTAAGCTGTTTGTGTTTTCTAAAGAGCGTCGAACGTGATTGTTGTCGTGTTTGATGATGTAGCTGCGTCGGAAACCTGCAACCTCGTTGTTCTTTGTTCACCTTTACATGTGTTTTTAGCTAGTAAACTAATGTTTTGCACCATAAACTGATTTTAAAAGGTCTATCAAGATTTATCTTGGCTTGTCAGGGTGGGAATCCAGTTTAACAGAATCAATTATTTTGTTAAAAAAAAGTAAAACTTGAAACCCAAACCATCCTGTCGATCCACAGCTGTGTGTGTCTGTGTGTGTGTCTGTGTTGGGGGTGTGTGTGTGTGAGAGAGAGTGAAAATCGACCTTATTTATAATTATTATTGTGGGTTAGTTTTGTGTCATCTGTGATTTGTTGTTAACCATGTGTATATTTCTTTGCAGTTTGTCGACATGGAGATGAACATGTTCCTGGACCCGAGCAGACAAACCTGTTTCCCTGGTCCCTTGTTCCAGAGGAATGGTGACTCCTTGACATATTTTATGGATGAAAATTGAACTGTACAAGTCCGGTTACTGCAACTCAACGACTCTACAGCAGGTTACCTGTGCCTTGTTGTCATATGTTATTAAAAACAATTTGAAATAACAAATGCACAAATTCTTGTCTTACTTCACAATAAGTGTGGTTTTTCAGTAGAATAAAGGAAAGCAGGTAATGAAAAGAAACTACTTAGAATGAAAGTAAATTCAGTGTAAAAGAGGAACACCTCTGGTATTCAAACACGACAATTTGTCATGATGCACTGCAGTTTTTCATCAATATTTTTGGAAACCGATGTACTTGCAGAGAAACTAGTGCTCTCATGTTCTCATCGGGCAGAGTTTTAAAATTACTACATAGAAATGCTTTATTTAAGCACTGACTTTTAAGCAGGTGTTATTGTTGTGGGAAACTAAGTTTTGCAGCTGGTTTTTGAAGCTGTAAAATGTGTTTACCTATACCAGCTTATGTTTTTGGCGTGGTTTATCCACACAGATATAAATGACAGCGAGAGAGTGGCATGTCAGATAAACACATTTAATCAAAACAGCACTATAACAACACTAGAACATTTTTTGACAAGTTATGACAAGCTAATACAAGTACAGCATCCACACATCACAGTAAAGAGTAATTTAGTCATTTTCATCCTGCCTTGGACAGCCGTTTGGGTGATCCTGACACACTGGTGAAGCCCCAATGCAGAGGTTATGCAGAAGGCAGGCTGCCATGATGACAATCATCACCACAACATCAATTCGTTAGGCCAGGGGATGAAGGTGTGTCCCATTGTGCAAAATGGCCTTCAGTACTTCCATGATGATCCTGTGCGCTGAGGACTGCGAGACATCAAATTTGTCAGACATCTCCCTGAAGCTGTTCTGGTTGGCCATGTACCACAGGAACATCAGGACCTTCTTTTCTACAGGGACTGGTGCTGCACCTTGACAGTGCTCCTTCCTTATGCCTTTCTCCTGCAGCTGCATCATTACAGATGTGAACTGGGTCTTGTTGACTCTGAAATGGCGCACAAACGTGTTGTCATCCATGTTCAGCATCACCTCCCATAGTCTTCATGATTATTCCATGTGTCCGTAGGTTTGTGTGTATCAGCAGCATCCTAAAATACAAAGAAATTAAATTGTTTTGTTACTATGGACCATATGAGTCTGAAATAAAGTTTTGATTGATTGAAGTTTAATAACAATTTTAACAATAAACCATAAAAACGTCTGCTAATGGATTGAGGTAGTAAAAAGAAAAGAAAAACAATGTTCAGCACTTTCTGACTTTATTTATCTAATGATAACTTCTGTACTGCTGCTATAATCCTAAAAGAGATCGAATTAAAACTATAAAGTAGATGTAAGAGCCTCAAGACCATAATTAACAAAAATAAGCTTATTTATAAAAAAATAAAAACTACTGGTTAAAACAACATACCTGGTTAACATTTCAAGAGCCTCAGAATTGCTTTTAAACTTCGCTGCTGGTCTGGAAACCTTTTTATAATCCAACAAAGCAAGAACAACAACAGCTTCGTAGCGGGCGTCCATCTTGTTTTCGTCATCCTGCCGACAAGCTAATTCGTCATCCTGCCGACAAGCTAACTGGAACGCATTTAACTCGGTGATGACGTCATTCCAGGTTGGTAATTTCGACCTCCGAGGCAACTGGAACGCAGCATTAGTCCTAAACCTAACCCCTAACCCACCAACGGGACTTCTTCTTGTGGGGCCCGGGCTTTGGGCCCCATAAGAACCAGTTGGGCCTCACAATTTGGTAAAACTCAGAAAACTGGGCCTTACAACGTAGCATAAACAAGGACACACACACACACACATAAACAATATGTAGCCTATATGTTCCAGATAAAAATAGCTGTTACATAAGACAGTTTGCTCATTATTTAACATGCTCATAATGTTTTAATCAACAGGACCTTTCTTAATCCAGAGGTATTGTGTTGCAGTGTGCAGTGGCAGAGTGGATAAAACAGTAAATATGTCAGTCAGTCCAGAAGGAACTGCTTTAGAAAAAGGGGCGCGGAAGTCCCGCCTCTTCGCGTCTCCTCGGCCTCTGATTGGTTGAGAGCCGCGTCGCTCTTGCAGCAGTCATGTCTGCGGTTTTGGACTGTGGCGGCTTCATCTGAGCGTCGGCTGGGGCTTTGTTCGTCCTGGAGCGGGCCGAGGCCGACACCACCAGCTGATGGCGCCTTCCTCCACCCCTGAACGGACATTGAAGGCTGTTCCCGCCGACAGGGCCGCTCACAAACAAAGAGGACCGTCGACCTGAGCCCCCCACCTCCCCCCAAGTCGCTTCCAAAATGATGTCGGGGAAGCATTTCAAGGCTCAGGAAGTGAGCTGCTGCATCAAGTACTTCATCTTCGGCTTCAACATCATTTTCTGGGTGAGTCCGAGCAGCCCGGGGGGTTTCAGACGCTGACAGGACGTGGTGTTGGGGGGTGAGGGGGGGTGTCATCCCTGCGGTGTTCCCTCTGCTCCTCTGAGCACCTGTTACCCATCCACCAGGTTTTATTGTAGCAACGAGCACAGCTGTCAGCATCTGTATTCAGTCTGAGCAGACTTACAGCAACATCTACCAAACCAGTTTATTTATAGAGCACTTTAACCAGCAACAAGGCCAAACAAAGTGCTGTACAGTAGAAACAAACAAGCACAGCGGACAGGAAAACATAAACATATAGATACAGATAGCAGCAGGTAATAACTAAATGAACTGTACTGTATAGTACTGACAGGATCAAATCACACCGTGTTAAAGGAATTTAAGTGAGTTTTCAAGTGAGACTTAAAGCGTCACTGACATGATTTTTTTTACTATGCATAAAATTGCTCAAAATATATATCTTTTATAATTCAACTATGTTCGTTTTTGCAAACAATATGATAAATCAATTTAATTTTGCTTTAAAGGTGATTTTAAACTTCGCACCGTGTTTATTCACAGGAAATCCAATTACACACGAATGCACCATCTGTGACGTAAAATCGGAATAAAAACCGTGAATAAACACGTCGCGAAGGTTAAAATCACTTTTAAAGCAAAATTAAATTGATTTATCATATTGTTTGCAAAAACGAACATAGTTGAATGATAAAATATATATATTTTGAGCAATTTTATGCATAGTAAAAAAATCATGTCAGTGATGCTTTAAAGAGTGTGGGAGCCTGCCTGACACGCAGTGGCAACTCATTCCACAGTCTTGGACCTGCAACCAGTGGCGGTCCTAGCCTATTTGGCGCCCTGTGCGAGCAACCCCCCCCCCTCTAGGTTGCCAGTGGGGGTCCTCTCCCAGAAAATTTTGAATAAAATAGATGCCATTTCCTGCATTCTGGTGTATTTTAATGGGTTGTTCAACATCTAGTTTTACCTACATATATAAACTATTCAATAACTATTTTAGAGTTAATGGAGAACAAGAAGTAGCCTGAGACAAACATGCAGCATTAACACAGTATGAACATTATTCAAGAATTGTTTCTATAAGAACATTATCAATTTTTATGTGAAAACACATTTTGACTTAACCAATTAATATATAACCCCTTTCATTGCTTTTTGTATTTATTATCTTACTTTGAATGATAAAAATATTACGAGTCACTGCTGTCGTTTAGAAAGTGTTTATATTGGAACTAATGCTTGTTTGTTCACACACAGTTACAACAGCTCACCTGTTCCTTCATACTGACAGGAACAATCCCCTCATCACTCTCTGATCCTGACACTAAATCACATTTTAAAATTTGTCATAACTCAACACAAATCTCCCCTTTTTACAAAGTCTTATGATCAATTCAGGCCAGTTTCATTAAAGGGTTGAATCATCTAACATCTTAGGGGACTTTTGATATAGAGCAGGTCTTCACCAGACTCGTATACAGGTAGTCCCCGACTTACGAGCGAGATCCGTTACGAGTTGCTTGTAACACGGAAATCTCGTAACTTGGAACGGCCGCCACGTGTCTCGTAAGTCCGGAATTTCGCTCGTAAATTGGAACGGTTTTGCTAGCGCGACTACAAACACTCGTTTTTCATCGAAAAACTGCTTACGAGTGCATAAAAATGATCGGAAACGTGTGTCCACATGTTTAGCTAACGAACTGTGGTGAAAAAACACAGAAAAACTTGGTATTTTTTGCGTTTTTTCCAAAAATTCGCCAGCTCGTAAGTCCGGAACCTCGTAGGTCAGAGCGCTCGTAAGTCGGGGACTACCTGACTGTAATATTATTTAAGTTATATAACAGTATGTTATGTAACAATGCCACACACCACAAAATTCATTGACTTGATAATTAACGAACAGTGTTTTGCAGGCAAAGTTCAACATCATGTCTTACCTGTTTGATCTCTCTCATTTACAAACTGCAGCTGTTTGAATGAAAAATGTGTCAATATTTGTACATTTAGCTGCGTTTGTTTCCAGAGCCTTTCTCTTTTTAATTCTTCTCTTCTCTGCACCACCCTAGCTTTTTCTCCCTTCAGTCTTTCCACTGACCGCACTTACGTGTCACCTCCGGGCACGTAACAAAAACAAAACTAAAAGTGGAGGTGGGACGGCCCTGGGTTGAGGAGGTGCAGCCCCCGCAGCTGCTGCGGTGGTGATAAATTGATGACATGGGAATAAATGAAGGGCGGGGCACCCCAGGTGCAGTGCGGTAGTGGTGTTCTGTGTTATGCGTTGTTAAAAACAAAAGTAGTAAATGATAAAAAATTTAAAAAACGAGGAGCGGCATCTCCTCTTCTTCCTTTCTCTTTTTCCTAAACTGCGCAATGTTACGCCGCCCCATGCTGGAGGCCGCCCTGTGCGGCCGCACAGTTCTCACATAGGAGGAACCGCCACGGCCTGCAACAGCGAAAGCCCTGTCACCTCTGAGCTTACGACGGGTTCCTGGAACTGAAAGAAGCATCTGGTCTGCAGGAAGCAAACTCCATCAGAACCAGAACCAGTCCTTCTGCCTTTACTGGCTGAGGTTAGAGAGGACAGCAGAGAGACACAGACCAACACCAGGTGTCACCTGGACAATTACCAACAGCTCTCTATTTACCTGTACAGGTGCATCTGGGAAACTAGAGCATTGTGAAAAAGTTTAATATTTTTTACCAATAACTTCAGAAAGTAAAGCTAAAATATTACATAACGGTAGATGCATCTCACAGTACCTGTTCTAACACAGACTGTTATAATTTTACTATAAACTATATTTTCTCAAAGGTACCGTAAAGTAATTTTTATCACCAGCAGAAGCTAGTTAGTTGTGCTTCTTATTAATAATTTGCAATAACTAAAAAGGTTTAAAAAATAATGCCTATTAAACAAGCCTATTGTTTATAACTTTTCTTTCGGCTGTCTTGGCCGTTTTTTGCAGTCACTACCTGAGTTTTTGGACAAAAGTTTGTCGTATTTATTCCAAGACTCAGGATTTTCCAGATAGACATGAAAGGTTATCGTCCTCAGTAGTCAGTGGTTTTAATGTTGTGGCTGATTGGTCTTAAGGAGTGTTATAAGTCTCTTATATCAACAAAATCAAGCCTTGGGATCTCGGTGCTGGTTCTGCAGATGAAGCTGTGTTTAGTTCTGGTACCTGGTGGTTCCTCTCCACCTGCTTCTGTTCGATGATGACTTGTCAACATTAAATT
>JBBPBX010062236.1:0-20887 GCA_038048925.1 Garcialebias charrua | reverse complement strand
TATATATATATATATATATATATAATGAACCTGAAAAAGCCACAGGCAAAGCAGAATGTTCAAAAAAGAAACAAGATCATCCATTTTGGTTGTGTGTTCCCAACTCTTCTTCTAATTAGTGGTGGTTAGTAAAGAGCTTAATGTAGCACTAGCACCACCAGCTGGTTAGGAGCGTTGATATTAATGATCCACCCACTGCAGGAGAACTACCCGCCCACTGCAGGAGAACTTCACGCCCACTAAAGGGGTCCTAATGTGCGCAGTGGGTACAGAAATAAACCGGTCCCATAGGAACTGGCCCAAACAAGCCCCAATGGGACCTTACAGGAACCAGACCTGTGGATAAGAGGCATATGTTTTCCAAAGGGTTGAAAGCTTGCCGCAATGGGATTACCTACGAACAGTATGGAATTTCCAAAAACATTATGGAAGTATAATTTTAATTTTTTCCCCACTTGCTGGATTACATGGAGGTCAGAGACATTTGGTGGTATCCTTTCGTGTTGGAACTCATCTCCAAGGACAGGCGATGACTTCCAAAAAGGGGGACTGTAGTGGGACAGCACTCTCATGTCCGTTACTGGATTTGGGCCTCTTCACATCTCTCTGAAACTCTGAGTGTTACACCTTTCTTGAGTCCTCAAGGAGAAAAGTGGACACTAATTTTGTTACATTTATTTTGGATTAAGAAATGGTAAATGGTAAATGGAGCTTATTTATATAGCGCTTTCCAGTCCCCTGTGAGGAGCCCCAAAGCGCTTTACAATACCAACCATCCACCCATTCATACACATATTTATACACCGGTAGCGGCGACTGCCATGCAAGGCGCCTTCCAGTCCTACCGGGAGCAACTCGAGGTTAAGTGTCTTGCCCAAGGACACTACAACAGAAATCAATCAGAAAGACTTCCATTTAATTTGTGTTCATTCAGAATTGATCAACAGTATATTTTTGTCATATAATGATGATCTGTTATTAACAGGAGTTGCTCTCATGCTGGTTTATTTCTGTAGAACAAGCATGCTTTAATATTATGGCACAGTTCAGTCCGTTAGTGTCCACAAAACTTTGTTGCTCTTATCTCCAGAGACATATCATCACCAGGTAAAGAGGCGTTGATTGGATGCTAAACGTGTGAGAAGTCCAGCTGGACCTGTTCGGGAAAGTGTCACCCTGCACCATTTCAAAATAATTAACTTCTGTTAAACTTATCTTTCATTTCTATTTCCTCCTCCTTATTCTTATTTTTCCTAAGCCAGTAAACTTTTAAGTAAATGTGCTAACAGGAAAGTTAAACTTAACTTGTCTGTTTGTTTAATTTGAATGTTTGTTTAATTTGAATTCTTGTCTACAGTAGTTATTAAATCAGAACTAATCTCGATACAAATGTGTAATGTACTTTTATGATTGTCTCAATAAAAGGTTCATCTTTGGTGGATCAACATAAGTTGACGTCTCTCGTGAAATTACATTTTGTCTAGTCACAGTTAAATAATTTAATCCTGAAAAGGGAGAACTCGCGAATGAATTTGGGTCAGATCAAGTCTGCTCCAACTTCTTTAGGAATATTGTACTGGTCAGCAAACTGACAAGTATTATATCCCTTACATATAATTGGCACCGTTCGGTGTTCAGTTACACTTGCTCAGTCATAGCCCATTTTATAGCCATGAACTGAAGAACCAGCATTAGTGGGATCTTTCACCACCAGAATCCCACCATGCGGAAACACCTTGCCACAAAGATTAACATCCAACTCTAAAATAGAGCTATAATTAGCCATCTTATGCCCTGAAGAGTTAAGACCTCAACTGGACAAGATGCCAACAATTGATGCAGCTGCTAGTGGCATGCCTGCTATTCCCCCACCAGGGTCATTCCTCTCTACATTAGTGTTGTACCTTTGTTTCCTCCCTTGCTGCCCCCTCTAGATGTTCAAAAAGAAAGCTTCATCTGTTGCTGACAAATGGCAGGCCCGAATACACGATTGGGCCTCCTTGATCCACTCACTGATCCCAATGCCAGTCCTACCACTGAACATGGGACACCGTTGGTCCTTGGGCACAACCACCAAATGTCCAGCAACTACAACGCAAACAGGCATGACACCACCAACCACAGCCGGGGAAGCAGCGGCGCCCGGCAACACCCTAGTCATCGTCTTCTGCTGACCCACTCCCTCCACCAACCGCTGTGCCACCTCCTACATACCTGCAGGGAAGAAGAAAAAAAAAGAGAAAAGAAAGGGAGAAAAGGAGAGAAAGAAAAAACAGTAGAAAATAAAACTCCAAACCCACAAATAGGTCTTCCCTTGGACAACTACTGCTGTCTTTTCTTACCACATTTAAAAACACACCTAACAAGTTAAAACTAAAATAAAATAAAGTCTGTGTTCAATGATACATCCTTCCAGCAATGCCAAATGTGACCAGAAGGTGGAGCTCTTGCTCCTTTAAGTTAAAATACACCAGAACACAGACTAAAGCCAATTTACAATATTTATTAAAACAGTTTCAGTAAAACAATTCTCGTTAAAATTGAGGTCTCATGTCCACCACTCAGTCCCTGTAAAAGAGTTCTTTCCTAAAACAAGAATTCAAGTCCACCACTCGGTCCTTGTGAAACAGGAAGACTCATAGGAGTAATTGAAGACACTTTAGACCATCCTCAGTCGTTGTCGTCGTCCAGTCCAGATGCTCTTTTCAACGGGGTCAGAGAAGCCATGCTCTGCCCACATAACCTGTCCATCTAGTACATATTTTCGCTGAAAGCGTCTGAACACACTGGGAATACAGGACAAGACAAAACAAGACAAAACAAGACAAAACACGACAAAACACGACAGCAGAGCGTCCACAGCACTGCAGCTCCAAGCAGTAAAATCAGGTGCCTGAAACAGAAAACCCATTGTTGAGGATTCATGAAAATAATTAAAATATAAATTGCAGGTACTTACCCAGAGGTGGAGACACAGCCAAACCTGGGAGGCAGCAGGTCAGCAGGCGAGGGCCCAACCGCATGCCACAACAATCCCCACCCAGCCGGCAATGCCGGCAGAACAACACTGCAGAAATGGACAGGTGTGACACCCACAAACCCAACCATAATCCCAGTCATTAATTCAAGAAGCTACGATCTCAGACGAGCAGACCAAGAGCACCAGCAGAATGAAGCAGCCACTGGAGCAGCAGGGAGGGAAACAAAGACACACGCACCCCATAGCAGCCTACCCAGCTATAAGGGAGTCTGCCCTGCCCACTAATCAATGGTTCTCATCTAGTTGCACCTGATGCGCATCTAGCTGCACCAGGTGCGCAGAGTAGAAGGGAGGGGGAAGTGGAACACCATCTCACCACAATAATATAACTCAAAATCTCTAATAAATCTTACATTTGAATAATTTTATCTTTACACAAATAAACTAAATATCATACTTGTATCTTTATCGTTTTAAATGAATCTCAGTGTATCACCTATGAACTCAAAACTATATGCAAAGTGGTTACATTTGTTAACCATTATAAACTGCATTTAGGTTCCAACACAGCTAGTTATGAATCTTAATGCACCATAATAGACATCATCCTACATCTGCAGGGTGCTTGTAGGAGTGTTCATGTAAATAATGTCACTGTTGTCAATGGAGGGAAAATACCAGTAAGGCGTAACAATTATATCATTTAGAACTGGCTCCAGGCAATGTGTCTCATCTGGCCTCTCTTCAACCTGTTCTTCTTCTTTTTCTTCTACGGTATCTACTTTTCCCTCTTCAGGGGTCTCCACAGCGAGTCATCCTCCTCCATCTCAATCTGTCCTCTGCATCCTCTCTCCTCACTCCAACTACCTTCATGTCCTCTCTAACTGCATCCATATATCTCCTCTTTGTTTTTTCCTGGCAGCTGCATTTATTTCGTTCTGCCAATATACCTGCTGTCTCTCTGCTGGACATGTCCAAACCACTGTCCCTCCTCTGGACATGTCCAAACCACTGTCCCTCCTCTGGACATGTCCAAACCACTGTCCCTCCTCTGGACATGTCCAAACCATCTCAGTCTGGCCTCCCTAACTTTATCTCCCAGTTGTTCAACATGTGCTGTACCTCTGATTATCTCATTCCTGATCTTATCCATCCTTGTCACTCCTAAGGAGAACCTCAGCATCTTCATTTCTGCTACTTCCAGTTCTTTCTCCTGTCTTTTTGTCAATGCCACTGTCTCCAGACCATACAACATAGCTGGTCTCACCACTGTCTTGTAAACTTTTCCTTTGACCTTTGCTGACACCTTTTTGTCACAAATCACTCCTGAAACTTTTCTCCATCCACTCCATCCTGCCTGGACTCTCTTTTTCACCTCTTTACCACATTCCCCATTTTCCTGGACAGTGGACCCCAAGTACTTGAAGTCCTGCACCTTTGTGACCTCTGCTCCTTGTAGCCTCACTGTTCCACCTCCTCCCTCTCATTCACACACATGTACTCTGTCTTACTACGGCTGACTTTCATTCCTCTTCTTTCAAGTGAATACCTCCACCTCTCCAAGTTCTCTTCCACCTGTTCCCTGTTCTCACCACAGATCACAATGTCATCTGCAAACATCATAGTCCATGGGGATTCCTGCCTGACCTCATCTGTTAGTCGGTCCATCACCAGAGCAAACAAGAAGGGGCTCAGAGCCGATCCTTGATGCACTCCCACCTCCACCTTGAAGCTATCTGTCACTCCTACAGCACATCTCACCACTGTCCTGCTGTCTTCATACATGTCCTGCTGTCCTCATACATGTCCTGCTGTCCTCATACATGTCCTGCTGTCCTCATACATGTCCTGCTGTCCTCATACATGTCCTGCTGTCCTCATACATGTCCTGCTGTCCTCATACATGTCCTGCTGTCCTCATACATGTCCTGCTGTCCTCATACATGTCCTGCTGTCCTCATACATGTCCTGCTGTCCTCATACATGTCCTGCTGTCCTCATACATGTCCTGCTGTCCTCATACATGTCCTGCTGTCCTCATACATGTCCTGCTGTCCTCATACATGTCCTGCTGTCCTCATACATGTCCTGCTGTCCTCATACATGTCCTGCTGTCCTCATACATGTCCTGCTGTCCTCATACTTGTCCTGCTGACCCAGGGCTGGACTGGGACAAAAAATCGGCCCGGGCATTTTGAGCAGAGTGGCCCACAGTGATGGCATAGTTACATTGAAAAAGTAACTTAGTTAAGTTACTGATTAGTCCTTGGGAAAAGTAACTTAGTTAAGTTACTGATTACTTGATTTGGAAAGTAACTAAGTTAGATTACTAAGTTACTTTATTAGTTACTTTCAGCAGCTGCTAACAAGAACCCTCTGTCACAATACATAAAAAATTTAAATGTTTTAATAAAATAATTACCAATTAAAAATATTCAAAAAACATAATGGTCTTTCTTGACTTTATTAAACATAAATACTTTTGATAAAAAATAAGGTATTTCTTGATTTCAATATCATAAATGAAGGTTGAATGAATAAAGAAATACTTGCTTTATATAAAAAATAGTGTCTTTACTTCACTAAACAAATAATATGTTTACAAAAAAGACTTATAAAATGATTATTTTGAAAATGTTTCAAGTGAACAATACGTTTGTATAGGCCAACTCTTTCAGGGATGAAGATGTTCACATCCTTGATAGAGAGGAACGATGGTTTGAGAGAGGAGTAAAGGAGGTCATCTTTGTGAAAAGAAACCGTCCATCATTAAACAGAGGTGGAGGCCTCCGGGTTCAACTGTCCCCCTCTTACAATGCTGTTGTTGCTAGTATCACTCAGCCCTCTGTGAATAGCAAACAACCATCAGGGTGCTAATGATCCATTGTTAGGCTGATGGTCCTCCTTGCTCATGTGAGCAGCTGGTTTCAGCTGTCATCAACAAACTGGTTGATCCACTGTGAGTCAAGTCAAGTCTATTTTATTTATATAGCACAGTTAAAACAGATAAACTGTTATCAAGGTGCTTCACACACACAACACAAAAGAGGTTTAAAAATGTACAGAACAGTATCACACACCAATGGTAAAAATTATGATATTAACAGCGGTAAAAGTATAATAAAAATGTATAAGAGCAATATTAAAATGAAAACACAGTAAAAAAAATATATATACACTACGTCAGCTCACACAGTTTGAAATAATAGAGAAAAGATGATTTTTTTAGCAGGGATTTGAACATGTGAAGGGAGGAGGCCTGTCTAATGTTGGGGGGCAGGTTGTTCCAGAGTTTCCACAGTGAGAGGGTGATATTTATAAGACTGAGCTGAATACAGCACCTCAGACTGAGGAAGTCTTTCTGATGAAAGATGAAACGTTTCTACAATTGTTTTGTTTTGTTTTTTGAATGTCCAGAGGCCCAGACATAGTTTTTTTTTAGATTTTTACCTGGATTATTCAGCATGCATCAGGGTCATCAGCACAGACTCCTTAGCTGCATGTGGATTTCCTTGAAGAGGAAGAGAACAGCTGCTAACTTCTGGAAATAACACACAAAGAGGTAAAAAAAAGTTAATAAGATTATAATTTTAAATTAAAAAGGTAATAGTACAGTAATAGTAAAAGAACAATACCTCTTTTTGAGCAGTTGAGGTGGTTGAATCTCTCATCATCTCTCATCATCAGGGCTCCAGGACATGCTGACACTATCAGTCTGAGTTTTTTCATAAAGTGCTGAAGTGTTGACGTGATAGAAGACGTCTTAGCAGCGTTCAGTAAAGCCTGCACATCAACAACATTTCAGACATGATTCAGAGATCCAACAATTTGTGTTATTGATCTGGAATTATTTGAATTACCTGATAAAAGTAGCAGCTGCTGTGATCGGTGTTTACAAGCTGTTTTCTTCGTTCACGTTCGGATGATGTGGTTAGTCCGTTCAAGTGACGTGTTGCTGTTGCAGATCCTGTCTTGTGAAACAGCGTGCACAGCTTTTGAATTTGCGCTGGTCTTTTAACAACAGGAGACCGCAACAACATGCTAATAATGCTAAGTGCTAACGCGTGCTGCAACTTCATGCCGTGCTGAAACTAGGTCGCATAGAGCAGACGTCACGTCACTCCTTGATGAGTCCTGTCTCACTCGTCCTCCTCTCAGGCTGCAGGTAGGAGGAACTTTCAGCTCCGTGTGAGCACCTCACAGTCCAGTTTCTGTCAGGCACGCTGGTGTCAGGTTTCACAACCGCAATAGCTTGATGCGAGTAAAGGGAAGGGGCTGGTCAAAAGAGTGCTGAGAGATTTCATTGGATTAGCTCGATGTCGTTCAAGAAAATCAACCAATCGGCCGTCGCGATTGACAAAAAAATAGCTATAATTTATTTTTTTGGTTCATGAGTGACAGGACCGCCCGAGCGGCCCATAAATCACATAAATCACCGACGGCCCACCGTGCATTTGCCCGGTATGCCCGAATGGCCAGTCCAGCCCATACATGTCCTGCTGTCCTCATACATGTCCTGCTGTCCTCATACATGTCCTGCTGTCCTCATACATGTCCTGCTGTCCTCATACATGTCCTGCTGTCCTCATACATGTCCTGCTGTCCTCATACATGTCCTGCTGTCCTCATACATGTCCTGCTGTCCTCATACATGTCCTGCTGTCCTCATACATGTCCTGCTGTCCTCATACATGTCCTGCTGTCCTCATACATGTCCTGCTGTCCTCATACATGTCCTGCTGTCCTCATACATGTCCTGCTGTCCTCATACATGTCCTGCTGTCCTCATACATGTCCTGCTGTCCTCATACATGTCCTGCTGTCCTCATACATGTCCTGCTGTCCTCATACATGTCCTGCTGTCCTCATACATGTCCTGCTGTCCTCATACATGTCCTGCTGTCCTCATACATGTCCTGCTGTCCTCATACATGTCCTGCTGTCCTCATACATGTCCTGCTGTCCTCATACATGTCCTGCTGTCCTCATACATGTCCTGCTGTCCTCATACATGTCCTGCTGTCCTCATACATGTCCTGCTGTCCTCATACATGTCCTGCTGTCCTCATACATGTCCTGCTGTCCTCATACATGTCCTGCTGTCCTCATACATGTCCTGCTGTCCTCATACATGTCCTGCTGTCCTCATACATGTCCTGCTGTCCTCATACATGTCCTGCTGTCCTCATACATGTCCTGCTGTCCTCATACATGTCCTGCTGTCCTCATACATGTCCTGCTGTCCTCATACATGTCCTGCTGTCCTCATACATGTCCTGTTGTCTTCATACATGTCCTGTTGTCTCATACATGTCCTGCTGTCCTCATACTTGTCCTGCTGTCCTCATACATGTCCTGCTGACCTCATACATGTCCTGTACCAGTCTAACATACTTTTCTGCCACTCCAGATTTCTCAAGAAGTAAACACCTTAAGTGGACCAACCAGTTTGTTGTTTGCTGTTGGTCCAGCTGAGGTTTTCATTCAGGTGCACACCCAAGAACTTGTAGCTGGAGACCACTTCCTCTGCAGATCCTCCTATGTTCATGTGTGTGTTTATGTGTGTGTGTGTGTGTGTGTGTGTGTGTGCGTGTGTCTGTGTGTGTGGGGTGGGGGGGTCTTGTTCCATTTGGAGTCCATGACCATCTCCTTCATCTTCTTCACATTGATGTGAAGGTTGTTCTCCCTGCACCAGCTCTCCAGAGCCTTAAGGAAATCAGGGTGAATCTCATCCATCCCCGGAGCCAAGCCGCCGCCGAGCTTTTTAACTACCTCGGCGACCTCATGCCACGGTTCTGGACAGACCCACCATGAAGTTTCCCAACTCAGCTTCCACCATGGAAGACATGCCGGTGTGATTGAGAAGGTCAGAGAAGTATTCCTTCCACCTCCCACTTTATTTATGACACTTAAAAACAGCCACAAGGCCAACCAAAGTGCTGTACAACAAAACAAGCAACATAAAATACATAGATCCACAGAGGTAAAGATAAGAAACTAAATGACTAAAATTATAGAATACACAGAAGTTAAGATCAACTCACACAGGGTCAAAAGCAGAGAATAAAAGTGAGTTTTTAAACGAGACTAAAAACAGTAAATGAGGGAGCCTGCCAGACATGCAGTAATGCCTCATCCTCACCTAAAGCATATCGCGCTTCCAAAAATCTCCAAACGCACTGTACTGGCTGCTTGTCAACAGATGACTGTCCTCATCTAACGCGTCTGCAGTGGGAGGAGGAGCGTGTTGGTCCTCTTCCGCTCCGGTGTTTGTTTATTTCCGGTCTCAGAAAAATGGCGGACGCAATACGAAGAATTGCCTTGTACTTAATCTACAAAGCAGCAACACGCAGACGCCGTGCACAACGACGATTCTGGATTCACCCCACATTAGAGAGGCGTCATGGATTCGGTGAATTTCACCATCTGATCCAGGAGCTGCGCGCAGACGAGGAGCGCTTTCAGCGGTACTTCCGTGTCACCCGCCCCCAGTTTGACGACCTGCTGTAAGTTTCTCCTCCATGTTTACCGCGGGATTTTTTTCATCTGTTAAACGTTTCGCGCGGTGCCCACCTAATTCCGTCCCGTCGTCGTTGCGTGATCACATGGCAGAGTCTCTCCTGATTGGTCCTGATTGTTTGCTGCTGAGCAGCGAGCTGAATCTAGCTGTGGAAGCACGGAATGCCGTGCTTCCACAGCAGCACAGTCGCTGCTCGGATGCGACGCGGGAGTAGGAAACAGCTGCTGCTCACTTTCGCGCTGCTTGTATGCTGTAGATGCGCCGCGACACGACCCGCTGCTCCAAGATTCGCGTCCCCATAGACTTCAATGTAAAGTGGCTGCTTCGGCTGCGCGAGATGCGTGCGGTGGGGATCCAGCATAAGTCATTCCACAGTTTTGGACTTGCTGCAGAGAAGGCCCTGATGCCTGGTATAATAATGATAATAGTATGTTGTACAAGTATGTTATTTACTAGCTTGTTGTTTTGGAAGCAGATTAAACAGTTTGTATAGCCCAGTTGGCTAGCTTGGCTTGAATGAGTTTCACAAAAGTCACAGTAACATAAGAAAGTTCATACTCAATAATCCAGGTATCAAATCTGATAAATCTCAATCTATTCATCTGGACAGTTTCTTTTAGTCGAAACGTTTCACCCTCAGTCCAGAGGGCTTCCTCAGTCAGAGTTCCAGCACACTGATCTTCCCCCACCAAGCTTATAACCAAGCACCTTCCCCCACCAAGCTGTTTACAGCTTGTTGGGGGAAGATCAGTGTGCTGGAACTCTGACTGAGGAAGCCCTGGACTGAGGGTGAAACGTTTCGACTAAAAGAAACTGTCCAGATGACCAGATTGAGACTTATCAGATCACAGTAACATAATTAGTTAATCACTTTGCAGGTACTTTTAAAACAGCTAGTTAAAAAAAAAAGAAAAAAAAAAAGAACATATCCAGGTTGTCAAAACAAAGCCCAAGTATTAAAACTGAAGTGTCTACACGAAATGTAAAGATTTTAGCCTGAATCAGATGTCACCTTTATGTTGTTGGATTGATGGGGTCAGTTTTTGTAGTGACTGAGTTATTCTGAACAAAACTGCTTCAAAAGAGGTGTTTTTATCAGTCACGGGTGTGCTGAGAGCTGTATATTTGTCTTCATAGTAGTGTTGTCTTGTCTCAGAAGTACAGTATTTGTTATTTGGTTGAGTAACCGAGCTTTTAATCCCCACTTCCAGCCATTATCTCTGTTGGAGCTTATTTAAGTACGTATATAAATTATTTTAACAGCGCCCCAAGAAATATTCCCATAGCTCTCACAGTTTATTGTTATATCTCTTGGTTTGGTTCAAGTACGAGTTATTGAACTACTTGAATATAAAAATGACTGATTTTCTCGTTTCAAGCTGTTTTATTTACAGTAAAACAAGTCACAATCTTCATATCCAACACTTCACTGTCTAAGAACAACCTTTGCATTTTGAAATATAATACCAAAATGATGTCAGCATGAGAAAAATACTGTATGTTGTGAGTGGCACTAAATGTTTTCTCCATTATTCTTTTAACTCATAGGCTTATAGTCAAACTGCTTTCAAAGCAAATCTACAAAACAAAGTTTGTAAGTTCCCTTTCAGTCATGTTCTCTCGGTGCAACATACTTGCTATGGGAATTGCGCCCCCGCACGATTACCTGAAGGAATATACTCACGCCTTTACGGTAGGGGCGTCACCGCCGCACCAGAGGCCCCGCCCTCTGGGTATTTAGGCGGTGAGCGCCCCTCCATCTTCCTCTTTTTTGCCCTTCACCTCGCTTAAACACCTGAACTTCGCGGGACCTCTCTGTTGTCGCATCGCTCGATTGAGGTGAGCTAGCTCCCTACACTGGGCGTACAGAGAATTCTTCCCACGCACTGCTGGGCTGGCGAAAGCTAGTCCGGCATTTTTCTACTCACCCTCAAAGTTTTCTTCTTTTCCGCAGGTTTTTGCTCGAAGGCGCTAACTACGTCACAACCTCCTGCTAACCTTAGCAGGTTTTTTGAGCGAAAGAAAAGTCGAAGGAGAAGACAACTTTGAAGAAAAGACGACACTTCTTAGGACATGGCTCCCGAGAAGGGAAGACGGAAGACAAGGAGGAGAAAGACCAGGAAGACAAGTCCTCGCTCGCGCCCTTGCCCTAGCGGCTGTGGCCATTCCCTTTCGGCGACGGACACCCACGAGGCCTGTCCTGTCTACCTGGGGATTCTGCACGCAAGGAAGGCGCTGGAACTCCCCGACTCTTGCCCTCACTGCCGTCGAATGTCGGCCGCAGTGAGGAGACGACGGGCTGTCGCGTTGGCCAAATCCATGGCCAGAAGCGCGGCGCTCAAGGTCGCACGTCGGCTTCCCCCTGCTCCGGAACCCGATAACGTGGACTTGGAATGCAACGGACGAGTCGGAGAGGACGAAATGTCAGATTCCTCGGGTGCCGCCGAGGACTCGACGTCTGAAGTGTCCGACCTAGACGCCGAATTTGGTGACAAGGGAGAAATCGTGAGTTCCTCCCAGAACCTGGCGTACATTCTCCCGGAACCGGACCTGTCAGTACCGGCCATGTTCGACTTGTGTCGTAGGGCAACGGATGCTCTGCAGATCACGTGGCCGAACCCGACGCCTCGCCAGCAGGCTACGAGGCTAGCGGGAAGCTACTTCCAAGCGAAGCAACCAACAATGTCACAAAGATGCCCATCTTTCCGGACTTCCTTACGGAGCTCAAACGCTCCTGGGAGGATCCCGGAGCTTCTATCATGCTCCCATTGTCCCGGCTCCTCAACGTGGCGGGAATGGAAGCAGTAGGCCTCGACAGCACTCCCCCCATCGAGGAGACTCTGGCGGCTCACCTAGCTCCCGCCGCCTCGGGGATGAAACCTACGCTGCCCAGCAGGGCCTGCCGCACTTCGGAGAAACAACTCGGAAAGTGCTACAAGGCTCAGGGCCTTGCGGCTCGCGCAATGAACGCATCAACATTGGTGCAGGCATACCTGGCGGAAAAGCTGCAGCATGTCCAGGTAGCAAAAGACGAACAGGCCGCAACGGAAGCCGTGGAGGAGGCCCGCCGGGCTTCGGACCTCGTGCTCCGCTTGATGGGGACAATAGCCATCTCCCAAGGCAAGGCGATGGCGGAAATGGTTGTCGCCCAGCGCCATCTTTGGCTGACCTTATCGGACCTCCCGGAGAACCAGAGGTCAACTTTCCTCCAGCACCCGATCGACTCGACTGGGCTTTTCGGGGGAGCTCTGGAACGCGTCCAGACCAAACTGGAACAGAGACGCAAACAGGCAGAAGCCCTCCGCGAGGGGTTGCCAAGAAAGTACTTTGCCCCCCGTAAGGAGAACACAAATGGCCCCCCATGGAAGAGACCCGCAGGTGGCGTTGGAACTTTCCAGGGACAGCCGAGGATCTCACCAGTCTCCCCAGGCGGAAAGCAGGCTCGGACCTGATGAAACAGGACGAACCGACAATCTTACAAGTTTACCAGCCCACGTGGTACGGGTACCTGATCCATTGGGCCCAGTCTCCCCTCGTAAAAGACTACGAGGAGCAAGCGGCATATGTGTGCGCACCAAACGCGACTCGACCATTGCATGTGTAAACAAAATAAACACTGTTTCAAACATGTATAAAAATAAAAGTACCAAAGCACAGACTGCCCTGGTTCTTGACTCGAGTCCCATTTTTATAAATCAACCATGTAGTCTAACTATGAACCGCAGCGAGACACGTGAGCTAGATCTCGCGGTATCTCCTGTCGGACAGACCAGCCTGTCCAGAGGAGAGCAAGAGTGGTCAAAGGTCATCCCTCTATCTCTCAAACGTGACGGGCTGCAACACAACATGCCATCCAGGCTCAATGCGCATGCACAGGCCTGGGAGGCGTGCCTACCAAATGATTGGGTCATGACAACAATTCGTCACGGACTCAAATTACAATTCTCTAAGAGACCGCCCCGCTTTACAGGTAGGGTTGGGCATCGAGAATCGAGAATCGTTCGGAACCGGGACTAACTGTCCGGTTTTCCCGGAATCGTTCAAAATATTAATTTGCGATTCCTAAGTTCGATGCTAGTTAGCCGACCGGAAGTAGCCCCGCCGAAAACCAACGAAGAAGAATCCACCGGAAGTGTGGATTCCGCGATCGAAAGCTTACTAATTAATAAAATGACCAGTCAGGTCAGTGCAGCACTTGCAATAATTTTCTATCATGCAAAGGAGGGTGGAGAAGTAAAATAGTGTCCCGTCTTTGACGCGCTCCACCGGATTATTTTCGCTTCGTATCGACCGGAAGTACAGAGTGGTCCGTCTGCAAAACGCTCCGCCGAACTTTTCGCTAATCGCTACCTCTTCGGCTCCATCAGGTAAATAAATAAACTATAAACTACATCTCATACCAACATTAAGGCAGCTAACAAGTTATACTCCGCTTAAAGCGGTAAGTCAGCTCAAATACAAATACGATGCTAACGTTAGCTTGTATTTTTTCTTCTTAGACAAACGACCTGAAATGGCTTCACAGTGTTCACCAGCGTCCAAGGTAAAAACGTCAGTAACTTTAGAGTGCCACAGAACTGTTACAGCATATGTTGTGAAAAGGTTGCATCCCTTTTCAGATGTGGATTCAACCATGGATTGCACTTACATTGCACTCAAATCCAACACTTATTAACATTCTTAATCCATTTAAAGTTCTCTGTGTCTTTTAAAATGTTTTAATGTCCCTAGTTTTCATTATTATATAATTTCTGTTTATGTTCTCTTTCATTCCATTATGAGTGCATGTCACAGTTTGAAGAATTATTGAATAGGTTAGTTAGGCAATAACAACAGAGCTAATAATTGTACACATTCTCAGTCTTAAAAATGATTTAATAATCTCTTTTTACTGATAATACTGATAAACCTGTTGTTTGTTTAGGAACTTCCTGCAGTCTGTCCAGAAAGTCTCCACTGGAGGAGCGTTTTGCTGAGGAAGAGGCACAACATAATGTCACAGCTCCATGTCCATGAAGAAACAAATGGAGAGAGGGCTGCAGATACCAGGACATCCCACCAGCTGTTCTGTCTGAAGATCCTGCTGCTGGTGGTGGAACCAGGTTAGCCCATCAGTGGGAGCTCAGTAACATGACTGCAGCATCAGACACTGGACAATATTATATGTATAATAATAATAATAATAATAATATATGTTGGTGAGTCCTCCATGTTACCATACCATACCATACCATTTTATTTATAAAGCACTTTCAACAGGAACAAGTCCACACCAAAGTGCTTCATGTTGGCTCTAATCTGCCCTGTGAGAAATTCATAGTAAATGTAACAAAAAGGAAAAAGTTCATAGCATTAAATTCAAACAGAAGTTCAAATTATTTCATCCTGAAATAACTCTGGCTAACTACTGTAGCTTTTTTATAACATGGAGTTAAACTCAATGTAGTCTCCTCAGATAAATAGTGTTACCATTATTTTTATATTAAAGGTTCTGTTAACTTATTATTTTTATATTTGATTGTTTCTGTTCAGTGCCCTGAGACAACTTCTGTTGTGACTTGGAACTATACAGTATAAATAAACTGAACTGAATTGAATTGACACGTCTTTTTGTAACCCCGCCTACAAAAAGAATCGGAACCGAGAATCGAAAAGAATCGGAATCGAAACGAAGAATCGGAATCGGAACCGGAATCGCTCAAATTCAAACGATGCCCAACCCTATTTACAGGGGTGCTGCAATCTAAGATCAACCCCACACGCGCACACATGCTGAGGGAGGAAGTTTCGACCATGCTACATAAAGGAGTGATTAGTGTGGTCTCTGGGCACAAGCTGCTCTCCGGCCACTACAGCAAGTACTTCCTGGTCCCCAAAAAGGATCGTTCTCTGAGACCAATTCTGGATCTCAAGACTCTCAACAAAAGGATTAAAACATTTAAGTTCTTCCTCCTTTATTTATTGGTAATTGTAAGGTTTTATAACGTACCCTTGTTTTTTTATTCTGCCATATAAATCTGGAAATCATCCGATTCCATTCATTAAATTGTTTGTTAGGAATTTCTATTGATAAGGATTGAAAAAGGAATAATAGTTGTGGTAAAATAATCATTTTTATGATTTCTATTCGATTATATAAATCAAACGTCAAAGGGACCCATCTATCCAAGTTATTTTTTATTTTATTGGTTATAGTACCATAATTTGCTTTATATATTTTATTTAAGTTTTTAGTGATAGTAACTCCTAAATATTTAATAGTTTTTGCTTTCAAGTTAAATTTGAACAAATTACTTATATCCTCATGGGGTGAGTAGTTAAAGCTCATGGTCTGAGTTTTTTCAATGTTTAATTTATAACCCGAGTAAAGTCCAAACTGTTGTAAACATGACATGAGTTTAGGTAGACTGGTGTCTGGGTCAGACAATGTCACCAAAATGTCATCAGCATATAAACATGATTTATATTCTCTTCCTTTAAATATGATTCCTTTAATTTCCGGATCTTCCCTAATTCGTTGAGCAAGTGGCTCTATAAAAAGAGCAAAGAGAATTGGACTCAGAGGGCATCCTTGTCTACATCCTCATTCCAAGGGGAATGTGTCTGAAAGACTGCCATTTATTTTGATCCTGGCTACTGGAGAAGTATATAATGATTTTAAACAATTTATGATTATTTTATTAAAGCCAAACCTTTGTAGAACTAAATATAAGTATTCCCATCGTACGGAATCAAAGGCTTTTTCCGTATCAAAGCTAATTGCTAAATATTTCAAATTACTTCTGTTCATAATGTCAAACAACTGTAATGTTCTCCTCACGCTATCTTGAATTTTTGATAAATCCAGTCTGATCTGTATCAATCAGATCGGGGATAATATTTATATCCCTTGTTTGGAAAATTATTATAGAGCAGCTCAAATACAGTTCATGGTCTACTGGTGTGAAGAACACTATGAAGCAAAATGGAAAGATCTGGAATTAAGTCAAATTGATGTCCCCTTGCAAGCTCTGTTGGGGGATAAGCAACTCAAGACCACATATTCAGACGAGTTGTGTGTTTCCACAAAAGTCTCTCTGGACATCTGGTTTAAAGAAATCCGCAACCCTCTCTTGGAGTCGAAAACTCGGTTACTAAGATGGATAGAACATGATAAGGATTTTATACTAGCACATCTAGACTCTAGATTCAAACAACTGACTAGAAAAGGTCTAACATCTTACTGCGTGATTTCTTCTGGATTTGAACTGGAAAGCTTCCAACAATTGCAGGAAAAATTTAACCTTGACAAACAAGACTTTTTCCAGATACGTACAGCCAGTGATGTCACTAACGCGTTACTTTGTAACGCGTTACTCTGGTCGGACCACTTTTTTCAGTAACGTGTAATCTAACGCGTTGCTATTTGAAACTCCAGTAATCAGATTAAAGTTACTCACTCCAAATTATTGTGCGTTACTTTTTTGCCATTTTCTGTAGAACTGTAATTTTATTTTATTTCGCCAATGCGTCTCGGGGGGAGCGATAAAAAAAAAAAGACAGGAGTGACGTCAGTCTATGCGACCGCCCGGTGTCTTGTAGCACACGTTAGCATTAAGCTAGGTTTAGCATCTCGCTGCGGTCTCCTGTTTGTTTGGGAACGTTGTGACTTGTTAAAAACACGAGCGCACATCCAAAACGGTGTGTGGACTTTGTTTCACGGAGACTGGATCTGCAGCAGACAACACGTCTAACTTGAACGGACTTAACGACGTGATCCGAACGTGAACGAGGAGCAGCTTGTAAACACTGCTAACAGAGCAGCAGCAGCATTAAAACAGCCTTCAGGTAGGTCAGATCAGTCAATAACACAAACTGTAGGACATTTTACAGCTCTGGATCTACGTCTGAAATGTTGTTGTTGCTGTGCAGGCTTTAAATTAACTGAGCGTCTCTAAAACGTCTTCCATCACGTCCATCATCATGTCAACACCAGCCAAAAAGTTAATCACTTTATGAAAAAACTGATGTCAACAAGTCCTGGAGCTGAATAAATCCCTGCCCTGATGATGACCGAGAGATCCAACCACAAGAAGAGGTATTGTTCTTTTATTAATAATTAACCTTTTTAATTTAAAATGATAATCTTATTAACTATTTTTATTTTTTTACCTGTTTGTGTTATTTCCAGTCTGAGACAGAGGAAGCAGCTGTCTTTTTCCTCTTGAGGGACATCCACCTGCAGCTAAGAAGCGTGTGATGATGACCCTGATGCATGCTCAATAATCCAGGTAGAAAAATCTAAAAATGCTAAGTCTGGTCCTCTGGACATTCAAAAAACAAAACAGAACAAAAAAAATTGTAGAAACGTTTTATCTTTTGTCCAAAAGACTTCCTCAGTCTGAGATGCTGTATTCATCTCAATCTTATAAATACTGTAGCACCCTCTCACAGTGGATGAACCAGTTTGCTGCTGACAGCTGAAACCAGCTGCTCACGGACCATCAGCCTAACAATGGATAGTTAGCAGCACCCTGATGGTTGTTTGCTATTCACATGATGGATGGTTTCTTTTCACAAAGATGGCCTCCTTTAGTCCTCTCTCAAACCATCGTTCCTCTCTATCAAGGATGTGAACATCTTCATCCCTGAAAGAGTGACCGCTGGCCTGGAGATGAGTGTAGACTGCAGAGTCCTGACCTGATGATGTTGATCTTCTGTGCTGGACCATCCTTTTGGCCAGTGGCTCATGCTTTTATTTATTTTCATACAAACGTATTGTTTACTTGACACATTTTCAAAATAAACATTTTATAAGTCTTTTTTGTAAAAATATTATTTGTTTAGTGAAGTCAAGAAAGACTACTGTATTTTGTTTTTTGAATATTTATTAGTAATTATTTTATTAAAACATTTAAATTTTTTATGTATTGTGACAGAGGGTTCTTGTCAGCGGCTGCTGAAAGTAACTAATAAAGTAACTTAGTAATCTAACTTAGTTACTTTCCAAATCAAGTAATCAGTAACTTAACTAAGTTACTTTTCCCAAGGACTAATCATCACTGCGTACAGCTCAGGAATCAGTTTAATAAGAATATTAGATCATTGGGAAAACATGAGCAAGATCTTGTTAATATTTTTATGGATGCTTATAAAGGTAAATCTTATAAAAAGAAACTTTCCAGATTATATGCTTGCTTAGAATCTAATAAAAAAACATCAACCATATATATTAAAAATACTTGGGAAAGGGAGGCAAAAATAACATTGACAGAGGATGAATGGTCAAACATATGCCAAATTAACAACTCCACCACCAGCTCGAGTCATTGGAGGGAATTTTCATGGAAGAACATGGTTAGGTTTTTTATAACACCTAAAAGAATATTCTCTCAGACTGGAAGAACTGATTCGGGGAATTGTTGGAGACAACAATGTAATGGCAGACCACTTTCATATTTTCTGGGATTGCCCTTTGATTTATACCTTTTGGTTCTAAGTAACCAAAGAAATAAGAGTAATCGTTGATTTTGAGGTTTTATACAATCATGTTTATACTGTGCACATGTGACTCTTACCGGTGTGCAGTTTGATCAGACCTGCAGCTCGAAGTAACTCTGAGGCCAACACGACCCACAGGGGGAAGGGCAAAGCAGACACAGAATTTGGCTGAAATAACAGGTACATCTTTAGTATAAACATATACACTTAGTTTATGCAACACACTTAGTTCATGACACAGAATGTGCCACTTCATGACACAAAATGTGCCACAGGAGAAACATAAATGTCGAAGGAAACTAGTTTGAATCTAAACTCTTCTTAACTTAAGCTCAAACAAAGAGGCACACACAATCTGATGCAGGTCATTCCAGAGAGACCTTGGGCACGGCTATAAATCTCAGTCGCTGTGGCAACCATCGCTATCAGTTCCCCTGACCAATCACACCGCAGAAGGAGCTCAAAACATTTTATGATATCTCACAGCAGAGGGGTGAACTGGCATTCCTTGGCGAGACTTCGGGCGAAAAGGTCTGTCTAACGAATCATCCGATCGTATGCATATTGATCAAATGATGTCTGCTTATTCTGTTAACCTGTATCTTTTTCAATAAATCATATTTGCTTCAAGAGACGCCTGGCTCATTTGAACACACAGACTGAAATCCCTTCAGTTCTGGTGACCGCCGACGTGATGAACCAGGTGACCTGTTGAATAGCCGAGCAGAACTTCGTGACCGACAGTGCAGTGGGCCCAAAAAACAACAGAGAGGTAAGTTGAACCGTGAAATACTCAAAACAACAATTTGGCCTAATATCCAAATTTACTGCACTAAAAGTACACGGGAGTCTCTCGAGATAAAGGACTCTTGTTTAAGTTTAAATAAATAATTTGGTTGGTTAAAAGTGGTTCACAGATACGTTTTCAGTTTAAGCAGACAAGGGGGGTCGGTTCGGCTCGGTTCGGGAGCAGTGGGTTACGGCCCCTCCCCCGTCCGAGGGCGGCCGAGGAGAGCGTGTGGCGCGCGCACACGTCTGATTAAAGTTCACGACGAGGTGATCGAACGTTGAGGTTCAAATTACTTACTTTTGGGGAATCAACGCTTTCTATTCAGGCCGTGGGCAGCCGGTTGTGGCCGCGTGGGTCACGTGGGGCGGATCCGTTCGTCCGCGTGAGGAGTGGGAGTCACGAAGACTTGTTGCACTGTCTAGTTTAGAAAAGCGTTTCCGGAGCGTTCGATCCTTTGGAGTAGCTGGAAGAGGTCGTTCGACTTGTTTCATGTCCGCTCATGAGTAGAAGAACGACTGCCGCTTGTTTTTGAAGATCGAACGTGGCCGAAGCCTGGCGTCGTGGAGGGGTCGCCGGGAGTTCACGCTGAGGTGAAAACTACAGTTCCCAGAGTGCCTTGCGCTAAACTTGCGGATTTAGTGCAGTGGACTCGCACTGGGGGCGGTGACCGAAAGAGGTCTGTAGAAAAAGAAAAAAAGAGAAAAGCAGCCGCAGAGGGTTGTATACGGAAGCTTAGTGATGCCACTTGGGCTAATGTTTAATTTGTTTTAAAATACTTTGCGTCGCATTTCTTTAAATTTTTTAATGTGAATCATTATTTTAGGGGGGAAGAGATCTCAATTAGTTTCAAATTAGGAATTTTTAATTGTCTGATAAATGTTTGTGTGGACTCAGATGTGTGTGTTGAAAGTGTTCTTCATGGGACTGATGTGTGGTGCTGCCATGAGTCTGCCAGCAGAGGGAGCTGTTGTTTAACACAGAAATAAAGGCCTGAACACAAAGGGGAGCACCTCAGACTTTTAGACTTTTTTTTCTGTGTCACACGAAAGCCCTCAGTGAATGGGAGAAACAACTGTGGAAATAAAGCTTTTTGAGTGATTGTGGTGTGAAACCTTTT
>JBBPBX010062234.1:0-20889 GCA_038048925.1 Garcialebias charrua | reverse complement strand
ACTAAAAATGGACTATTCCATCTCGACAGCTTCCGGGTTAGAGGTGAACTCAGAGGCTAATTCCGTGGCTAGCTGTTTGTGCTGGGTACTTGGACAAATCCTTAGAAAACCCAGCTGTTTCAAGCCAAATTAACGCGGCCGGAGGATTCTATTTTGTGTTCTGTGTATACCACGCGACGGTGAGTCGTTATTTTCATGTATTTTTATTACTTTTCATTAAATCTGTTGAGTACCTATAGACGCTAACTGTGTCTGCCGGTTGGTTGTGGGTTACTAATGGAAATCCTTAGAAAACCCAGCTGTTTCAAGCCAAATTAACGTGGCCGAAGGATTTTATTGTGCGTTTTGTGTCGACCATTCGACGGCGAGTCGTTAGTTTTATGTATTTGGGTTACTTTCATCATGTATAAATGCCGTGGCGACACACCCGTGTATTTGAGATTTAAACGTGGTGTTGACCGATGCTGCCTTTTTGGGTGAGCAGGTACTCATCGATCTGTTCACCAAATATAACACACCCATCCCCTCCAGTGCAGCAGTTGAACGCCTGTTCTCGATGGGAAAGGACATTTTGAGGGCCAAGAGAGCCAGCTTGTCTGACACCAATTTTGAAGTGTTGATTTTTATGAGAGGCAACCAGCATCACATGGAGGAGATGAGCACAGAAGAACAGTCAGAGTAGCCTGAAGTTGAGGAAGGGCAGGGAATAAAACTGTTACACTAAGTGACTAAAAACATTTTTTTTTCTATTTCTCATGTTTTATAATCAAAAAAGGCGTTCAATACAAGATCAACTGGACTTTATTTGTTGCAGAAAACGTTTCACCCTTTATCCAAAAGGCTTTTTCAATCCAGAATGGCAGCTGTGAGACTGAGAAGAAGTTTTATACTAATAAAACGCATAAAACTTCAGTCTCACAGCTGCCATTCTGAACGTTTTCTGCAACAAATAAAGTCCAGTTGATCTTGTATTGAACGCCTTTTTTGATTTTATCATGTCCTGGACGACTGAGAATTTTCACCAGCTTATGTTTTATAGGCATTTTGTTGTGTATATACTTTTTATATTTTTATATATTTGTTTAATCACATTGTGTTTATTTACTCATGGCCACCACAATTTTTGAGTAGATGTGTTTTTTCAGTAATACAGTAAAATAGTGTCTGGAAATGTTTTTTTATTTCTTCTTTATTTCTTTCCAAAGAAAATCAAGGTTTTCATGCATGCACATGACATGTGCACAGAAATTAACAAGCACAAATTCACAGCTTTTTCATTTTGTGGCTTAAAAATAAATCATTAAATAATAAACAATAAACTTTATTTGTATAGCACCTTCCTACAATGCCTTGCATTGACCAAGGTGCTTAACAGGACAGAAAATATAAAAACCGGTACAATAAATCGGTGAATGAATGGAAACAAATAAAAATGCTACATACTATACCAAATTTATAAAAGTTACACACTGAAAGCTTTTTTGAACATCATAAATGATTGGAGTCAGAGGCAGAAATTATTTAAAAAATAAAATAAAAATATGTCAGCTTGAGCTTCCTTCCAAACCAATGAGTTCAAAATTAAATAAAAAAATAAGAGGTTGGTTGAATGAATGAAGATAAATTATTTAAAGCTCTTATCTTATGCTGATAAAGACAGACATCTAGTGGTCAAATGGAGCAACAGCAACAAAAGTTTTATTCCTCCATGCTCTGCTGTAGTGCCGCTCCCATAATGCATTGCAACGCTCCAGTTTTCAGAAAACAATTAAAATAACTTCTTTATCGATGCATTTTTAATAAAAAATCTAAACAAAACAAAAAAAGACAAAGAAACACAGCAATCCTGAAGTCAACAACACATTAAAAATTTTACATTTTTGCACCTTGACCGAAAAGTGTATGTAAGGAGATGACATCCCAGTCGATTCGGTGTCAAGAGGTAATACAAGGTGTAGTCATACACCACTAGTCGGCAGTGTAGTGCAAATTTTGCATTACTTGTTGCTGGCTTCCCAATGTTGAATGTAAATAGCGGTTTCAAATTAGCTTCCCCTAATTTTCTGAAGGCAGTTGTGCTTATGAAATTGTGGACCTAAAAAAATTAATAAGCGTTTTAGAAATTGTGGAACTAATATTTTAATTAGCGTTGCCCACCTTTGCCTGACTGAAACACCACTGTCATTATTTTAGCCGTGTTACTTTAAGATCAGAAGCCCCTCCCTTTTATTTCTTCTTCTGTGGTTTTGTCTTTAAATTGGTTGCACCCCTGAGACTCTCCCCTTTTGTCACGTTGTCTTGTGGGAGAGGTACGTGCTGTTTATTTGTCATGTAAATATATTCAGCTTATTTATAGATTTATTAAGTTAATTTTCATGCATTTTTGTTTTGTGTAGACTTGGAGCAGGGCAGTCGGTAACACGGTGTTGTGTGTGTGTTATTTCACCAGGTATGTTTTATAAGAATGTTTATTGCCCTTTTGTCACGTTGTCTTGTGGGAGAGACTTGGAGCAGGGCAGTCGGTAACACGGTGTTGTGTGTGTGTTATTTCACCAGAATAAACCGTCATCCTGTCTAAAGATAAACCGTGTCACGGTCTGATCAATCCATAAAACCAGCACAACGCAGGAAGGATCCGGTTACACTTGGTGCCGTTCGACCCGCTGTGTCGCTGAATCTCCGCTGCTGCTCCTGAGCTGTGCACCTGCGACGCTGTGCTCTTCCCGCCTTTGAAGTCTTGCCCCGCCTTGTTCGCTGCACTTCGCGCCTTTTGCCCTGTGCTTTGACTGGCAGGCTCGCTGTATCCTGACAAAAGTTACTGTTTCTGTTGCTCTGTTTTGTGCACCTCGTTTCAGACGTGGGAGGCAGGGAAATGGGTGAAAAATAACAGCATATTTTTACTTTTATAAAAGTTTTTTTACTTTGTCTGTAGGAAAGACTGATCCTCTTTTTATTTTATTTTTTTATTTTTTTTGCCTACTGATGCATGCGAGCTCTTGTGACTAATTTGGTTTTAGACTGTTTGGGAATCTGTAGTCTCACTTTATTTTTGATATCTCTATTTTTTAATGCATTTTTCTTTTTAGTGGTGTTTTGTCACTGTTTGTTGAAATGTCTGACACAGAGGTATCTTTTAAGGGTGATGAAGTGGACCGAAGGGTCACTTTTAGTTTGGGGAGGGGCCAACATTACATGTCATTTGGAAGGGGTAGGCCTGTGACGTCTAGTGCATATGAATGTTCTGTTGATCAGTCTGAGTTGAACCCCCCACCTGTCCCTGCTGCTGCTTCTACACCTGTTGGTAATGTAAGGTCTGACCTCAGCCAACTTGTTTTTACTGAGGCTCTCAGTGGGGTGATTGCTGATTTAGCCAAGCAGATTGGGGATGCCATTACGACAAACCTGAGTGGCCTAAACCCACAAAATCAGTCTCAGGTTGCTGACAGCCAACCCAGCATCCCGACCGATCAGTCACAAATGAGGGTTGTTGTTCAGTCTGATATCAGGGCACCACCATATTTCAAAGGTGACCACACTGACACTTTCTCCATCCAGGAATGGGAGGGTTTGATGAGATGTTATCTGTCAAGAATAAAATGTGTGAACCCTGTAGAAATGTGTGAAATCATCACATCCAGACTTACTGGGAAAGCCAGAGATGTGGTTCAGGTGTCGCTCCGCTGCCAGCCTCAGTCATGTAGTGACAAGTTAGTTTCTACTGTTTTTGATATTCTGAAACGCAACTTTGGTGAGCTGATCTTCTCCAATTTGCCAATGAGAGACTTTTATAACATCCTGCCTGCTGATGGAGAGACAGCCATGGACTACTGGATCAGACTGAACAAGTCTATTGAAGCAGCTGATGAGTGTTTGCGTAGAAGGGGGAAGCAGGTGGAGGATCCAGGAGCTGAAGTTGTTACCATGTTCATCAACCACTGTCCTGATCCTGGTCTAGCTCTTTCCTTCCAGCTGAAACCTGTTGAGGAGTGGACTGCTACTGAGGTCCAGGGTCGCCTTGATAACCATGTTGTGAGTCTTAGGAGACCGATGGTTAGTACGAACAAGGCTGTTGGTTCATCTACAGGCCCTGTGGTTCTCTCCTGTCTCCCTCAGCTTGGTGCTCAATCACCCACTGCTGCGTCGCCAGCCGATGCAACACCGTTTGCTGTCCATTTTACCCAGGCTGCTTTAGCGTGTGATCATTCTTTAGCTTCAGGTCCCTTGTATCAGCAGCCACAGCAGCATGTTGCTCCACAATCTACACCCTTTCAGACTGCAGGTCCATCCAAGCCAACTTTTTCCCCCAGTTCAGGAGTTGAACCACCTCATCAGATGGCAGAGATGTTTGATAAAGTTCTGTCTTTGTGTGCAGCTTCTCTTGCTACGAAACAACATGGTCAACATATGGGGAGTTACACACGTGGTTCTAAACATCCTCAACAAGCTCCATGCAGAGTTTGTTGCTCTGAGGAGCATACAACACACTCTCACTGCAGACTGTTCAGACTGTGTCTCAACTGCTTCAGCTCAGGACACATTAAAAGGAATTGTCCTCAGCCTACCCATCACGCACCACAGCCATCCTCCCAGTACCCTAATTTAAACTAGAGAGCCTGTGCGATGAGAGGGGCAGCATGGGCAGTATGGATAATACCCTCACAAATACACTAGATGCACACTCTGTTTATACCGAATGTTGTAACGCTTCACCTGAAGACAGTGAAGTGGTTTTCTTGGGGTCACAGAGAGTTCAGAGGGCTAGTGATTTGTTTTATGCCTCAGTTTCAGTGAGTGAACGATCTACACTGAGGGGTATGTTGGACTCTGGGAGTATGTCATGCACATTGAGCGTGGAGGCAGAGAACAAGCTAAGAGCCTGGATTCTACAACATCCCCCTCCATGAGTCCGACAAACATTATACAGCTTTTACCACGCCGCTTTGACTTTATGAGTACAATCGTCTCCCACAAGGTCTATGTAACAGCCCAGCTTCCTTCATGAGAATGATGCTTAACGTTTTTGGTGACTTGAACTTTTCCAGCCTCCTCTGTTATCTAGACGACCTGTTGGTGTTTGCACCTTCTGAGGAGGAATCGTTAAAGAGGCTGGAGGTTGTTTTCTGCCGTCTGAGAGCTAACAACTTGAAGCTGTCCCAGAAAAAGTGTCACTTTCTCAGGAGGTCTGTGAGGTTTTTGGGCCATGTTGTGGAGGCTGGTGGTGTTTCTGTTGATCAGGAGAAGGTGAAAGTCATTTCTAGTTTTGACAAAAAGGACCTCATGAAGGAGGATGGCTGTACTCCGTGCCAGAAGAAGGTGAGGTCGTTCTTGGGCATGGTGCTATTCTATCAGCACTTTATTCCAGCTTGTTCCCGCATTGCAAAGCCACTTTACGCACTCACCGCAGGTCAGAAACGTAGAGTGAAGGGCAAAGGACACGGGAAGGCTGGAACTTTTCGTGTCCTGACTCCCCAGGACTGGACTCCAGCTTGTGAGAAAGCGTTTGGAGACCTTAAAGCTGCACTCCTTGATTGTGTGGTGCTAGCACATCCTGATTTTGAGAGGCCATTTATTCTCTCAACTGATGCTTCATTGGATGGGCTCGGTGCTGTTTTGTCACAGGTCCCGGCTGATGGAGAGATTGCTAGACCTGTTGCTTTTGCCAGCAAGTCTCTCAGCCGCAGTCAGGCCAACTATCCTGCACACAGGCTTGAGTTCCTGGCCTTAAAGTGGGCTGTGTGTGATAAGTTCAGCCACTGGCTGAAGGGTCACAGGTTTACTGTGTGGACGGATAATAATCCTCTCACATATATCCTGACCAAGCCCAAACTGGATGCCTGTGAACAACGCTGGGTCTCTAAGCTTGCCCCGTACAACTTTGAGATCAGGTATGTTCCAGGGAGACAGAATGTGGTGGCAGATGCCTTGAGCAGAGCCCCTTTTGTGAAGCCCTTGGCTGATCGCCTTCTGTCAGAGCCTTGTCAGGAACTTTTGGAGCAAGTCTGTGAGCTTCCTGATCACGCTGTGCAGGATGTTTTCCGTTTGACCTGCCAGCTTCAATCAGTGGACAGCTCTTCTTCCGTTATAACTGACACATCCATGACCTGTGACGAGGTTTCCTCTCTTTTGTCATCTGTCTGCAGTGGGGATACCGGTCAGACTCAGCATGCAGCATCTTTAGCTGACCATCTGGACATGATAATCCCACACACCACAGATCCATCAACAGCGCTTTGTCTATCTGACCTCGTCTCTCACCAGAGAAACGACCCTGTTGTTTCCAGAGTTGTCTTCTATGTTGAGCGGGGACGCCGTCCGTCAAGGCGGGAACGCTTTGGTGAAAACCAACTGGCTTTAAAAGTTCTGAAGCAATGGGACAAACTAACATTGCTGAATGGTGTCCTTTACCGTGTCATAAAAGACCCTGTGAAAAAAGGTAAACGATTCCAGTTTGTGGTCCCTGATGCTTTGAAGTCTGTGGTTTTGACTGGTGTCCATGATAATGCAGGTCATCAGGGCCAGCCACGAACATTCTCCTTGGCTCGCCATCGCTTCTTTTGGCATGACATGGAAAGGGATGTGCGGGATTTTGTGAGAAAATGTCCCAGATGTGTCCTCAGCAAAACCCCAGAGCCTGCTGTGAGAGCCCCTCTGGAGAACATCAGAACCAGTGCTCCGATGGAGCTGGTGTGCATTGATTTCTGGTCGGCTGAGGACAGCAACAACAAGTCTGTGGATGTTCTGGTGATCACAGATCACTTCACAAAATTAGCACATGCGTTCCCGTGTCAGGACCAAACCGCTAAAAGGGTTGCGAAGAAGTTATGGGATGGGTTTTTCTGCGTTTATGGTTTCCCTCAGCGCATTCACTCTGATCAGGGTGCAAATTTTGAGAGTGAGCTGCTAGCTGAGCTTTTGGAGCTGAGTGGTGTCAGTAAATCGCGCACCTCACCCTACCACCCAATGGGTAACGGGACTGCAGAGAGATTCAATCGCACCCTGGGCAATATGTTAAGATCTCTTCCTCCACGTTCGAAGCACAAATGGCCTCAGATGATCCAGTCTCTGACTTTCGCTTACAACTGCACAGTTCATGAGACCACTGGCTTTGCGCCATTTTACCTGATGTTTGGGAGGATTCCCAGGCTGCCTGTTGACCTTGTTTTTCGGAACGTTCTTCACGATGATGCCATTTGCGACTACCACTCTTATGTCAAATCACTGGTTGAAGATCTGCGTTCTGCCATGTTAATGGCTGAGAAGAACACCAGTGCAGAGCAGAAACATCAATGTGACCAGTACAACAAGAGAGCCAAGGGTCATCCTCTGTCAGTTGGAGATCAGGTTCTGGTGGCGAACAAGGGAGCCAGAGGAAAGCGGAAGCTTTCTGATAAATGGGAACCTGTGATGTACACGGTGGTTGCATCCAAACCTGCTCTCCACATTTACCGAATTAGAGATCGGCATGGCAATGAGCGTGTGGTGCATCGCAACCTCCTTCTTGATGTGAACTTTTTACCTGTGGGAATGACCCTGGACAGCAATGTGAACCGCCATGCTGACAGTGTGGTTGGAGTTCCTCCGGTTTCTGACCTACACGAAACAGAATGTCTTAGCGAGGCTCCTAGTGCTGTTCTTGCTGAGTCTTCCCTACCAGACTCCCTGTCCTGCAGTGATGGGGAGGACCGTACTGCATCATGGGTTCAGGATGTGTCCTCGGCTCCATCAGTTGTAAATAATGACCTGCCTCATGACTCAGAGAACTCCTCTATGGACACTGGAGTACTGGCGACTGCTGGTTCCTTACCTCATCTTCCTGACGATGTTAGTGTTGTTCATCCTCCAGACAGTGTGGGAGGGGATGTTGTTCACCGCCTAACTTCACGTTTTGGGAGGGTTATTAAACCAGTCTGTCGCTTGATAGAATCCATGGCTGTCATTGAGGCACTGTATAACAAGGATAATGTTCAACCTGTTATTGATGTGTGAGTTTCCAAATTTTTGTGTATGATTCCTACCATTGACTAGGATCATTTATTTTATTTTTATTTATTTATTTATTTTTGGTTTGCATAAGCTTCAGTACCATATGTGTTCATTCTGTATAAGGGGGGGGTGTAAAAGGCACCTCTTGTTGTCCATGGAATACCATGAGAACGATCTCTGGTCTCCTGACCCTATTGTAGGGTAGCTGTTATGTTGATGTATTACTTTGTTACAGAACACATAATATTTGTACTGATACTGTCTGACACTGTTTTTTTATTTTTGTGTAATTCTAGGGGGGTGAATGTAACCTGGTTGTATTTCTCTTTTGTTATAATTACACAAAAAGTCTTTTTGTATTGTTGTATTATTGTATAATGTTTATTACCTGACTGAAACACCACTGTCATTATTTTAGCCGTGTTACTTTAAGATCAGAAGCCCCTCCCTTTTATTTCTTCTTCTGTGGTTTTGTCTTTAAATTGGTTGCACCCCTGAGACTCTCCCCTTTTGTCACGTTGTCTTGTGGGAGAGGTACGTGCTGTTTATTTGTCATGTAAATATATTCAGCTTATTTATAGATTTATTAAGTTAATTTTCATGCATTTTTGTTTTGTGTAGACTTGGAGCAGGGCAGTCGGTAACACGGTGTTGTGTGTGTGTTATTTCACCAGGTATGTTTTATAAGAATGTTTATTGTCACGTTGTCTTGTGGGAGAGACTTGGAGCAGGGCAGTCGGTAACACGGTGTTGTGTGTGTGTTATTTCACCAGAATAAACCGTCATCCTGTCTAAAGATAAACCGTGTCACGGTCTGATCAATCCATAAAACCAGCACAACGCAGAAAGGATCCGGTTACATACAGTATATACATACATGCTGTATTGTTTGTACTGTTTTGATTGTAAGCCGTTACTCTCGTATGAATAAAGCAGTGGGATGCTGTCTGTACAGAAAATATTCCATAACACAACTTCATCTTTTGGTTACTGCATTTGTTCTATTGAAATATTTATATTTTCAGGAAGGCCTGCACACTGCATTTGTTCTATTGAAATATTTATATTTTCAGGAAGGCCTGCACACAAGTCAAACACACACATGCTGAAGTTGACAGACACACTTATGGTGTGCTCACACCGAGCAGCGTTTTTACCTCCAAAGCTTCCAGCTTCCATGTAAAGTCAATGGTGGACGCACCTCCAGCAGCCTCCTGGCGTCAGGCGTCGTGCGTGTTGAGCGTGCTGAGTAGCGTTTTTTCGTGCACGTGAACCGGCTTCCACCTCCAAACCGAGCATTCAACATGTTGAAGATTTCGCGGTTCAAACTTTCAAACGCCGCTCAACTCCACCTGATTGGTTGGTGTGTCAACCAATCAGGGAGAGTCGGGGGGCAGAAGAGAGGGGGCAGTGGGAGAGTCCCTATGTGACGCGGAAACGAGGGTGCGCGCGCACTATGTGACGTATTGTTTGTCGGAAAAAAAAAGAAAAGACTCGCGAGCTCGTGGACTATGGAAGAGAAACTCATTGTAGCTGTGTGTTCGCGACAATTCCTTCACGACCAGTCAAGTCTGCTCGACAGAGACGGAAATAAACAGCTCCTCCTCGCCTGGCGGAGTGAGCAGGACTCCGTGCTGGACTCCGTGCGCAGGGCTCATACCGGTAAGCTCCTCCCACACACCCAACAGCTTCTTGGCGTCTGGCGTTCAGCTCTGGACATGTTGCATTCACAAGTGCGTCCACCTGCGTGCGTGAGGAGCTTTTTGGAGGTTCAAAACGCTGCTCGGTGTGACTGTACCATATGGTACAGTCACACCGAGCAGCGTTTTGAACCTCCAAACTCTGAGACGCAGGAGCAGAAGAACAGCAGGTAATGACACAAGCACCTGGCACAATAATTCAAAAATATTAAAGTAAATCTAAGATAAAATTACTGAAATCAATATAAAATTGAACATACAGTATATCTTTGTGAATGAGTAAAAAATGTAGGAGCAACTGTATTTATTTTTTCTACTTTGAGTAGCAAACTTGGTCTTATTTTAGACTTTGTGATGCAAACATGACAGTTTTATTCTTTTTTTTTTTAAGGTACAGACGAGTGAAGGGCCGAGTTCCATCGTCTTGGATTCCGGAGGGGTTTGCTGCTTGCTCCAGTCGTCCAGTGGTCGTCCAGTGGTCCCACATGATGAGGAATCTGTTCCAGTTTGTTTAAAATCAGAAACTGCCCATCATTTCTTGTTGAAGACTGTATTTGACCTGGTATTTATTCTGGTATTTATTCTGCAGCCAATCATTTTCATTAAAAGACATCAAATCACCCACAGTTCTCATATTGTATTCAGTTTCAACTGTTTTTAGTTTATAATTATAGCTTTTATTCTGAACTTTTATCAGTCTCCTCCTGGTGGAAGAACCATACAGCAACATGCATGTTTTTAAGTTTTGTACTTGTCAATAAAAAACTAAACTGGTAAGTTGCCAAAAAAACAACCACATCTAGTTTTTTTACTTGCAGTAGAACTTCTCATTAGACATTAAACAACGTATCTTATTGAAATAAAGAAGGTGAAACTTAGTGCAACTGTTTTATTCAAACTAAAGGAAAGCACACGTTCATTTACCAAATGTACTTCAAACGCAGATTGATTTATAGAAATTATATTTCACTCATTTGTTGCTGTGGTACATAACTGCACACAAACTTCTGGACCAACTGGAGCGTCATCCATCCCTGGACCAACTGGAGCGTCATCCATCCCTGGTACTCACCTTATGCAGAAATATAACAGAAAGGAGAAAAGTAAAAGTACTGTATACAAACATTAGGGTTCATTTATGAACACACACAAACACACACCTAGATTATATATATAACTAAACGTTGGTTACGTACCGTAACCCCAGATTCTATGAGTAGTTAACGGAGCCCTTTGGCTCCGCCTATTGGAAGTCTCCCCCCGCGCGTCAGCGCCCACTGAAAACCTTTTAGTCCACGCCCACCTACCGGATGGGCCCACCCCTCGGGTCGATAAAATCCCTCGACCGGGGTGAATCTATCTCCAAATATAGCTAATTCATTCAGCCATTTGGAAACAGCGTGGCCCAATAGCCAAAGGGCTCCGCTAACTACTCATAGAATCTGGGGTTACGGTACGTAACCAACGTTCTAGTGTCGTAGTTAGCTCCGCCCTTTGGCTCCGCCTATTGGAATAAAGGGCGTAGCAGGAAATAGTCCATGCCACGCTGGATCCCACCAATGAGGAGCATCTGCTCTCCCATTTCCAATAAGCACGTCCTTCCTCATGCAAGAGGAAAGGCAGGTGGTGGGCTGGAGGAAGGCCTGCAGGCCTTTAAACAACCTCCAGACGTGCTCTGCTGCTGTGCAGCAAGCCACAACACTGAAAGATATTGTTTGATGTTGTTTTTTTTTTTTTGCACATAGACAAGGAGAGGAACACTCTCCGACTGCAAAACAAAAATAGTGTAACGTCAACTGTTGCATGAACTATGTACAGAGGAACAGTTAAACATTAGGAGGTGCACTCCCACTACTTATCCAGGACTCCCAGAACTGAATGAGTCATAGAAAAAGTAGACACATCCCGTAAACAAAAACGGGTAAGAACAGGACGAGCTCCAGCTGAGCTGAGCGAGATCCGCCCTGGCGATTGATGTACGCTGCTGCCACCTGGTTGTCGGTGTGCACCAGTACATGTTGCTGCTGAACTACGGTAATAGAATAAAATGTTCTAAGACCTTCTGGACTGTCCTCAGCTCCAGAACGTTCTATGTGGAGGTGGGTGTGGCTTGGCCACTTTCCTCCCACCGATTGGGAGAGGCACGTCCCCCTCCCATCCCATCAGAGACGCGTCTGTGGAAACTGGGATGTGAGACGTAGGTGTGATCATGGAGACACCCTCCCTCAGGATGTGGGTGTTTCCCCAGAAACGCAGGTCTGGCCCTACGGATGGGGGAACCAGCACCATCCTGCGTTTTTGGTGCACTGGGTCCACGCGCAGGTTGGTAAACCAACGCTGGGCCGTTCTCCTGTGTAATAAACCTAAATTTAATACCACATGAGCGGCTGCCATCAGGCCCAGAAGGCGCATCACTGCTGCCGCCGTCACCACCTTCCCTGGTTGGACGCGCCTCAGCTGTGCTGTCAGATCGGCTGCCCTCTGCTCTGACAGGCGTGCTCTCATTGAGCGTGAATCCAGTTCTACCCCCAGGTAAACAATGGATTGTGCTGGGATTACTGAACTTTTCATCCCGTTTACAGCAAATCCCAGGTCCAGCAGGTGTTCTGCTAGTACCCTGGTCTGGATTACTGCTTCCTCTCGCGACCTGCTTAAAAAATAAGTGTGTCGTCTAGATAAGACAGGATCCGCATCCCTGCTGAGGGAAGTGGGCGTATCGCTGCTTCCACACACTTTGAAAAAGTTCTGGGAGCTAACAAATCGCCGAAAACGAGCCTTTTGAAACTCGAACTGGTTCCCCTGGAAGGAAAACCCTCAGGTATTTCCTGTGTTGTGGGATGATACTCACGTGCCAGTAAGCATCCTTCGGATCGAGGGATGTGAACCAGTCTCCCTTGTGCGCATTCCTCAGCAGCTGTTTTATGGTGAGCATGTGAAAAACTTCTCACCAAAATCGATCTGTTGAAAATTGACAGATCTAAGACTGATCTCGCCCCTCCCTTTTTCTTGGGCACGAGAAAATATCGAGAATAGAACCCTTTGTTCTGATCTCCTTCTGCCACCTTGGAAATCGCTCCCTTCGACAGCATTTCTGACAGTAGGGAGTTTTGATTTTTTGTCTAACAATACTGTTTCCAGTATTCCCTTGAAAGGTGGTGGTTTTGCAGCAAACTGGAGTGCATAACCCTTTCTTATGATTTTTGACAGCCACCTGTCTAAACTGCATTTTTGCTGCCACTGCTGGTATCTTCTGCCCAGTGGCAGCGCGAGATCTTGCTGTCTCGAGCGCATCATGTGCGTCAGCCAGTCGCTGGGGCCCTCCCTCCGTTACCACGGTAACCCACGGGGGCCCCGCCCAAAAAGGGCCGGCTTATTGCGTCAGAGACGTGGTCCGCCCCTGCGTCTGACGTCGACACGTTTGCTGACATGGGGAGCGCTCGTTGTGGTGATGCGCCGCTCCCGCTGGGCACTGCTCGTCTTTTAGGCGGCAGTGCTTGATCAGTCTGAGTGTTTTGTCCCTTTTTACCTCGTTTGGAGCTGTTGACGAGCTGCAGAGAGGTGGTGTCACTCCTGTGTGTGGGACGCCAGTTAAACACGTGATGAGACGGTAGCAGAGCTCTGCTAGCCTGCACGAGAGCAGAGCTAGCGTCACGTGACCCAATGTGAAGCGGCGAGCTGTGGGTTTCGCACTGCTTCGTCTACGCGACACGAGTCTTAATAAACATGGTATCTGGATGTTTAAATACCTTTTCGTGTCCTCCGCTGGGCCGCGTGGAAGCTGGGCCGGCAGCATTTGATTTTATGAGAGGCAGCGAGCCGTGGTTTTTACACGGCTTTGTCTGCGCCACACGAGGCTTAAAAAACATGGCGCCTGGATGTTTATTTACCTCTTCGAGTCGTCTTTTGGGCAGCGTGGAAGCTGAGCCGGAGTTCCTGGGTACAGATGAACCGTACGCGCCCTGGAGGTCCCCAACCCAGGCAGTAAGCGCTTGTTCCTGGGTACAGATGAACCGTACGCGCCCTGGAGGTCCCCAACCCAGGCAGTAAGCGCTTGTTCCTGGGTACAGATGAACCGTACGCGCCCTGGAGGTCCCCAACCCAGGCAGTAAGCGCTTGTTCCTGGGTACAGATGAACCGTACGCGCCCTGGAGGTCCCCAACCCAGGCAGTAAGCGCTTGTTCCTGGGTACAGATGAACCGTACGCGCCCTGGAGGTCCCCAACCCAGGCAGTAAGCGCTTGTTCCTGGGTACAGATGAACCGTACGCGCCCTGGAGGTCCCCAACCCAGGCAGTAAGCGCTTGTTCCTGGGTACAGATGAACCGTACGCGCCCTGGAGGTCCCCAACCCAGGCAGTAAGCGCTTGTTCCTGGGTACAGATGAACCGTACGCGCCCTGGAGGTCCCCAACCCAGGCAGTAAGCGCTTGTTCCTGGGTACAGATGAACCGTACGCGCCCTGGAGGTCCCCAACCCAGGCAGTAAGCGCTTGTTCCTGGGTACAGATGAACCGTACGCGCCCTGGAGGTCCCCAACCCAGGCAGTAAGCGCTTGTTCCTGGGTACAGATGAACCGTACGCGCCCTGGAGGTCCCCAACCCAGGCAGTAAGCGCTTGTTCCTGGGTACAGATGAACCGTACGCGCCCTGGAGGTCCCCAACCCAGGCAGTAAGCGCTTGTTCCTGGGTACAGATGAACCGTACGCGCCCTGGAGGTCCCCAACCCAGGCAGTAAGCGCTTGTTCCTGGGTACAGATGAACCGTACGCGCCCTGGAGGTCCCCAACCCAGGCAGTAAGCGCTTGTTCCTGGGTACAGATGAACCGTACGCGCCCTGGAGGTCCCCAACCCAGGCAGTAAGCGCTTGTTCCTGGGTACAGATGAACCGTACGCGCCCTGGAGGTCCCCAACCCAGGCAGTAAGCGCTTGTTCCTGGGTACAGATGAACCGTACGCGCCCTGGAGGTCCCCAACCCAGGCAGTAAGCGCTTGTTCCTGGGTACAGATGAACCGTACGCGCCCTGGAGGTCCCCAACCCAGGCAGTAAGCGCTTGTTCCTGGGTACAGATGAACCGTACGCGCCCTGGAGGTCCCCAACCCAGGCAGTAAGCACTTGTTCCTGGGTACAGATGAACCGTACGCGCCCTGGAGGTCCCCAACCCAGGCAGTAAGCACTTGTTCCTGGGTACAGATGAACCGTACGCGCCCTGGAGGTCCCCAACCCAGGCAGTAAGCACTTGTTCCTGGGTACAGATGAACCGTACGCGCCCTGGAGGTCCCCAACCCAGGCAGTAAGCACTTGTTCCTGGGTACAGATGAACCGTACGCGCCCTGGAGGTCCCCAACCCAGGCAGTAAGCACTTGTTCCTGGGTACAGATGAACCGTACGCGCCCTGGAGGTCCCCAACCCAGGCAGTAAGCACTTGTTCCTGGGTACAGATGAACCGTACGCGCCCTGGAGGTCCCCAACCCAGGCAGTAAGCACTTGTTCCTGGGTACAGATGAACCGTACGCGCCCTGGAGGTCCCCAACCCAGGCAGTAAGCACTTGTTCCTGGGTACAGATGAACCGTACGCGCCCTGGAGGTCCCCAACCCAGGCAGTAAGCACTTGTTCCTGGGTACAGATGAACCGTACGCGCCCTGGAGGTCCCCAACCCAGGCAGTGAGCACTTGTTCCTGGGTACAGATGAACCGTACGCGCCCTGGAGGTCCCCAACCCAGGCAGTGAGCACTTGTTCCTGGGTACAGATGAACCGTACGCGCCCTGGAGGTCCCCAACCCAGGCAGTGAGCACTTGTTCCTGGGTACAGATGAACCGTACGCGCCCTGGAGGTCCCCAACCCAGGCAGTGAGCACTTGTTCCTGGGTACAGATGAACCGTACGCGCCCTGGAGGTCCCCAACCCAGGCAGTGAGCACTTGTTCCTGGGTACAGATGAACCGTACGCGCCCTGGAGGTCCCCAACCCAGGCAGTGAGCACTTGTTCCTGGGTACAGATGAACCGTACGCGCCCTGGAGGTCCCCAACCCAGGCAGTGAGCACTTGTTCCTGGGTACAGATGAACCGTACGCGCCCTGGAGGTCCCCAACCCAGGCAGTGAGCACTTGTTCCTGGGTACAGATGAACCGTACGCGCCCTGGAGGTCCCCAACCCAGGCAGTGAGCACTTGTTCCTGGGTACAGATGAACCGTACGCGCCCTGGAGGTCCCCAACCCAGGCAGTGAGCACTTGTTCCTGGGTACAGATGAACCGTACGCGCCCTGGAGGTCCCCAACCCAGGCAGTGAGCACTTGTTCCTGGGTACAGATGAACCGTACGCGCCCTGGAGGTCCCCAACCCAGGCAGTGAGCACTTGTTCCTGGGTACAGATGAACCGTACGCGCCCTGGAGGTCCCCAACCCAGGCAGTGAGCACTTGTTCCTGGGTACAGATGAACCGTACGCGCCCTGGAGGTCCCCAACCCAGGCAGTGAGCACTTGTTCCTGGGTACAGATGAACCGTACGCGCCCTGGAGGTCCCCAACCCAGGCAGTGAGCACTTGTTCCTGGGTACAGATGAACCGTACGCGCCCTGGAGGTCCCCAACCCAGGCAGTGAGCACTTGTTCCTGGGTACAGATGAACCGTACGCGCCCTGGAGGTCCCCAACCCAGGCAGTGAGCACTTGTTCCTGGGTACAGATGAACCGTACGCGCCCTGGAGGTCCCCAACCCAGGCAGTGAGCACTTGTTCCTGGGTACAGATGAACCGTACGCGCCCTGGAGGTCCCCAACCCAGGCAGTGAGCACTTGTTCCTGGGTACAGATGAACCGTACGCGCCCTGGAGGTCCCCAACCCAGGCAGTGAGCACTTGTTCCTGGGTACAGATGAACCGTACGCGCCCTGGAGGTCCCCAACCCAGGCAGTGAGCACTTGTTCCTGGGTACAGATGAACCGTACGCGCCCTGGAGGTCCCCAACCCAGGCAGTGAGCACTTGTTCCTGGGTACAGATGAACCGTACGCGCCCTGGAGGTCCCCAACCCAGGCAGTAAGCACTTGTTCCTGGGTACAGATGAACCGTACGCGCCCTGGAGGTCCCCAACCCAGGCAGTAAGCGCTTGTTCCTGGGTACAGATGAACCGTACGCGCCCTGGAGGTCCCCAACCCAGGCAGTAAGCGCTTGTTCCTGGGTACAGATGAACCGTACGCGCCCTGGAGGTCCCCAACCCAGGCAGTAAGCGCTTGTTCCTGGGTACAGATGAACCGTACGCGCCCTGGAGGTCCCCAACCCAGGCAGTAAGCGCTTGTTCCTGGGTACAGATGAACCGTACGCGCCCTGGAGGTCCCCAACCCAGGCAGTAAGCGCTTGTTCCTGGGTACAGATGAACCGTACGCGCCCTGGAGGTCCCCAACCCAGGCAGTAAGCACTTGTTCCTGGGTACAGATGAACCGTACGCGCCCTGGAGGTCCCCAACCCAGGCAGTAAGCACTTGTTCCTGGGTACAGATGAACCGTACGCGCCCTGGAGGTCCCCAACCCAGGCAGTAAGCACTTGTTCCTGGGTACAGATGAACCGTACGCGCCCTGGAGGTCCCCAACCCAGGCAGTAAGCACTTGTTCCTGGGTACAGATGAACCGTACGCGCCCTGGAGGTCCCCAACCCAGGCAGTAAGCACTTGTTCCTGGGTACAGATGAACCGTACGCGCCCTGGAGGTCCCCAACCCAGGCAGTAAGCACTTGTTCCTGGGTACAGATGAACCGTACGCGCCCTGGAGGTCCCCAACCCAGGCAGTAAGCACTTGTTCCTGGGTACAGATGAACCGTACGCGCCCTGGAGGTCCCCAACCCAGGCAGTAAGCACTTGTTCCTGGGTACAGATGAACCGTACGCGCCCTGGAGGTCCCCAACCCAGGCAGTAAGCACTTGTTCCTGGGTACAGATGAACCGTACGCGCCCTGGAGGTCCCCAACCCAGGCAGTAAGCACTTGTTCCTGGGTACAGATGAACCGTACGCGCCCTGGAGGTCCCCAACCCAGGCAGTAAGCACTTGTTCCTGGGTACAGATGAACCGTACGCGCCCTGGAGGTCCCCAACCCAGGCAGTAAGCACTTGTTCCTGGGTACAGATGAACCGTACGCGCCCTGGAGGTCCCCAACCCAGGCAGTAAGCACTTGTTCCTGGGTACAGATGAACCGTACGCGCCCTGGAGGTCCCCAACCCAGGCAGTAAGCACTTGTTCCTGGGTACAGATGAACCGTACGCGCCCTGGAGGTCCCCAACCCAGGCAGTGAGCACTTGTTCCTGGGTACAGATGAACCGTACGCGCCCTGGAGGTCCCCAACCCAGGCAGTGAGCACTTGTTCCTGGGTACAGATGAACCGTACGCGCCCTGGAGGTCCCCAACCCAGGCAGTGAGCACTTGTTCCTGGGTACAGATGAACCGTACGCGCCCTGGAGGTCCCCAACCCAGGCAGTGAGCACTTGTTCCTGGGTACAGATGAACCGTACGCGCCCTGGAGGTCCCCAACCCAGGCAGTGAGCACTTGTTCCTGGGTACAGATGAACCGTACGCGCCCTGGAGGTCCCCAACCCAGGCAGTGAGCACTTGTTCCTGGGTACAGATGAACCGTACGCGCCCTGGAGGTCCCCAACCCAGGCAGTGAGCACTTGTTCCTGGGTACAGATGAACCGTACGCGCCCTGGAGGTCCCCAACCCAGGCAGTGAGCACTTGTTCCTGGGTACAGATGAACCGTACGCGCCCTGGAGGTCCCCAACCCAGGCAGTGAGCACTTGTTCCTGGGTACAGATGAACCGTACGCGCCCTGGAGGTCCCCAACCCAGGCAGTGAGCACTTGTTCCTGGGTACAGATGAACCGTACGCGCCCTGGAGGTCCCCAACCCAGGCAGTGAGCACTTGTTCCTGGGTACAGATGAACCGTACGCGCCCTGGAGGTCCCCAACCCAGGCAGTGAGCACTTGTTCCTGGGTACAGATGAACCGTACGCGCCCTGGAGGTCCCCAACCCAGGCAGTGAGCACTTGTTCCTGGGTACAGATGAACCGTACGCGCCCTGGAGGTCCCCAACCCAGGCAGTAAGCACTTGTTCCTGGGTACAGATGAACCGTACGCGCCCTGGAGGTCCCCAACCCAGGCAGTAAGCACTTGTTCCTGGGTACAGATGAACCGTACGCGCCCTGGAGGTCCCCAACCCAGGCAGTAAGCACTTGTTCCTGGGTACAGATGAACCGTACGCGCCCTGGAGGTCCCCAACCCAGGCAGTAAGCACTTGTTCCTGGGTACAGATGAACCGTACGCGCCCTGGAGGTCCCCAACCCAGGCAGTAAGCACTTGTTCCTGGGTACAGATGAACCGTACGCGCCCTGGAGGTCCCCAACCCAGGCAGTAAGCACTTGTTCCTGGGTACAGATGAACCGTACGCGCCCTGGAGGTCCCCAACCCAGGCAGTAAGCACTTGTTCCTGGGTACAGATGAACCGTACGCGCCCTGGAGGTCCCCAACCCAGGCAGTAAGCACTTGTTCCTGGGTACAGATGAACCGTACGCGCCCTGGAGGTCCCCAACCCAGGCAGTAAGCGCTTGTTCCTGGGTACAGATGAACCGTACGCGCCCTGGAGGTCCCCAACCCAGGCAGTAAGCGCTTGTTCCTGGGTACAGATGAACCGTACGCGCCCTGGAGGTCCCCAACCCAGGCAGTAAGCGCTTGTTCCTGGGTACAGATGAACCGTACGCGCCCTGGAGGTCCCCAACCCAGGCAGTAAGCGCTTGTTCCTGGGTACAGATGAACCGTACGCGCCCTGGAGGTCCCCAACCCAGGCAGTAAGCGCTTGTTCCTGGGTACAGATGAACCGTACGCGCCCTGGAGGTCCCCAACCCAGGCAGTAAGCGCTTGTTCCTGGGTACAGATGAACCGTACGCGCCCTGGAGGTCCCCAACCCAGGCAGTAAGCGCTTGTTCCTGGGTACAGATGAACCGTACGCGCCCTGGAGGTCCCCAACCCAGGCAGTAAGCGCTTGTTCCTGGGTACAGATGAACCGTACGCGCCCTGGAGGTCCCCAACCCAGGCAGTAAGCGCTTGTTCCTGGGTACAGATGAACCGTACGCGCCCTGGAGGTCCCCAACCCAGGCAGTAAGCGCTTGTTCCTGGGTACAGATGAACCGTACGCGCCCTGGAGGTCCCCAACCCAGGCAGTAAGCGCTTGTTCCTGGGTACAGATGAACCGTACGCGCCCTGGAGGTCCCCAACCCAGGCAGTAAGCGCTTGTTCCTGGGTACAGATGAACCGTACGCGCCCTGGAGGTCCCCAACCCAGGCAGTAAGCGCTTGTTCCTGGGTACAGATGAACCGTACGCGCCCTGGAGGTCCCCAACCCAGGCAGTAAGCGCTTGTTCCTGGGTACAGATGAACCGTACGCGCCCTGGAGGTCCCCAACCCAGGCAGTAAGCGCTTGTTCCTGGGTACAGATGAACCGTACGCGCCCTGGAGGTCCCCAACCCAGGCAGTAAGCGCTTGTTCCTGGGTACAGATGAACCGTACGCGCCCTGGAGGTCCCCAACCCAGGCAGTAAGCGCTTGTTCCTGGGTACAGATGAACCGTACGCGCCCTGGAGGTCCCCAACCCAGGCAGTAAGCGCTTGTTCCTGGGTACAGATGAACCGTACGCGCCCTGGAGGTCCCCAACCCAGGCAGTAAGCACTTGTTCCTGGGTACAGATGAACCGTACGCGCCCTGGAGGTCCCCAACCCAGGCAGTAAGCACTTGTTCCTGGGTACAGATGAACCGTACGCGCCCTGGAGGTCCCCAACCCAGGCAGTAAGCACTTGTTCCTGGGTACAGATGAACCGTACGCGCCCTGGAGGTCCCCAACCCAGGCAGTAAGCACTTGTTCCTGGGTACAGATGAACCGTACGCGCCCTGGAGGTCCCCAACCCAGGCAGTAAGCACTTGTTCCTGGGTACAGATGAACCGTACGCGCCCTGGAGGTCCCCAACCCAGGCAGTAAGCACTTGTTCCTGGGTACAGATGAACCGTACGCGCCCTGGAGGTCCCCAACCCAGGCAGTAAGCACTTGTTCCTGGGTACAGATGAACCGTACGCGCCCTGGAGGTCCCCAACCCAGGCAGTAAGCACTTGTTCCTGGGTACAGATGAACCGTACGCGCCCTGGAGGTCCCCAACCCAGGCAGTAAGCACTTGTTCCTGGGTACAGATGAACCGT
>JBBPBX010062233.1:0-20889 GCA_038048925.1 Garcialebias charrua | reverse complement strand
ATATACATATATATATATACATATATATACATATATATATATACATATATATACACATATATATATACATATATACACATATATATATACATACATATACATATATATATATACATACATATATATATACATACATACATACATACATACATACATACATACATACATACATACATACATACATACATACATACATACATACATACATACATACATACATACATACATACATACATACATACATACATACATATATATATATATATATATATATATATATATATATTTATAAATTTTGTGCGTTGTTCAGTTAGAAAAGAAAAACAGACATGATGGGAGCTCAGTTAGCAACAAAATTACAAGACCAAATGCACTAATGTAATGAATGATTTGAGTATTGAATGAACTAAAAACATTTTAGTGTCTTCATTATATTTAGCTGTTCTGTGCAAATGCACTGTTTATATTTATTTATATTCATTACAAGTAAATGTTGTGCCATCATATTTTAGATTAAATAGATTGTTCTAGAAAGAACGTGCTCCTGCTAAAATACTGATTGAAATAAATAATTACTTCTGTCAGTGGTCTGTTAGTACTTGACCATTTGAAAGCTTCTCTTATTTTTAACCAGAAAAGCATCTAAAATAATTATACAAGAGTTTAATAATTTTTTTAGGGAGTTTTGTCTGCATTGAATTTAATTAAATGTTATTTTGCCTTTGTCATTGCAGAGAAAGAATCAACACTAAAAATTGCTGAGAAATCTCTACTTAAAGTGGACACACCAAAGGATGAAAGAGAATAAGGAAACCTAAACGATTATTCTCTGAAGAAGATTCAACTGTCAGTGGATATGAAACAAATCGTGATATCCCAAGAAAGGTAGAGAACTATTTGTAATAAACAAGTGATGAGAAAAGTGTTCATGTTATGACAACTTTCAGAGGCATTATTGTTTGAGTACTTTGGATTTTTCTACACAAAAATTACTACCGGTATTTATGTGAATATTTGTAATTGTCAGAAAGCAGCCAAACATGCTGCAATGAAACAAGTGGAGGAAGAAATTCTTTTCCAAGAGAGGCCGCTTTCACCAGGATTCCGTAGTCCAGGTGAAACTCCCAGTGAAGAAAAGGCTGCCAAAGTCAGAGACCTTCAGAACCAGGTTAAGGCTCTACAGAAGGAAAATTCCCGTCTGCGCAACCTGGTCATAAATGGTGAGAATCACTTTTAGAACAAATATTTATAGACCTCTCCGTATTGATGGAAATAATATTTTTTGTATATTGCTTTGGCTCTTAGACAATAATTGCCACAATGCACAGAAAAGTGTTATCTTCAACTATTTGATTTATTTTCCAGTAGCCATTTTGACAGGAAAAAAGAGCCCAGTTGGAGAAGTGCTTCTTCTCTACACTTCTTCTCTAGTACATGAAGATATTTTTAAATCTAAAAAATGTGTTTGGAAAATTAAAACGTCTATAAAGTAAATTTGTTAGAGTATTATTCCCTAAAAGATTAAAGAACTTTTAAAATCAAATCTTTTACAATAAATTACAAATGAAAGAAGGTTCAACATTAGGGGTGTAACTGTAAAAAGTAGTGGTTCTCTACAAATATTGTTTTTAAAGTCACAGGTCAGATTAAATGGGGGCTTGGAAGAGATATGTTTAACCGGACAGATTAGAACACTGTGTGTGCACATTTAGTCAAATATTATTTATGAAGGTTTTTATTTATTTTTTTAATCACCATGTTCTCTGTTAATTTAAACTGTTAATAAATCTCAAATATGAATGTTTAAAAAATAAAAGTGAGGTTTTGGTTTTCTTTGGGAGAATATTTGTGCACAATTATTGGGCAACTAAATCTTTTTCATTTGTCTAAGTGAGATTTATAAATAAACAACTGAAAAAGTTCCAATAAACATTTATAACATTAAAATGAAAATCATTGACCAATATCACCATCGTTCTTCCCAATAATGGTGACAAACATTCCATTCATGGAGTCTGTTGGTTTTTTGATCTGGAGATGATCAACGTTTTGGGCAGTATCAACCACAGCCTCCCAGACACTGTTCAGAGGTGTACTGACTACTGTTGTCCTTCAATGAAAATCTAACATTTAAGAACTGCCAACAACTTTAAAGATGGACTAAATGGCTCTTTGAAAGGATTCAGATCTTATATAACCATTTGTTTCATTGAGCCCCTTCACCCCTCCTTTCTTTTCTGTCACAACAGTACAGACACACACACACACACACAAGCATGTGCCCCTTCAGTTTTTTTTTAACCAAGGCACATCTGACAACAGGGAGTTAAAGATGGAGGGGCAGAAAATAAAGCTGTCCAGGGCACAAAACAGAAAACAGAAGTAAGAGAGGGTGAAAGCTTTTAAAAGAGGTTGAAAGACAGTACGTAAGTATAAGTTGCAGTGCAGTGTAACAGGAGGCTTGTAAATATTATGTGATATTAAGCTAAAATGACAGGTGGCTGTTGATTTGTAACTGTGTGTTGTATTTACAATATAACAGATCATAACAAGACAAATAGACATCCTAATCAGTTGTTTAAGTAGACAATCACAATCAATCATAAAACAAATAAATTATAAAACAGTTTCACAAAGGAGTCACCCTTAAGGAACTCTAAAAGTAGCACTGAAAAAAAGTACCATGTGTGGTATATATAGACATGTAAGAATCTTGTCTAAGAACGCCAAATAAAACATTTCTATGTTGACCAGTGAAGAGTGAGATAAAACAGAGAAATATTATGCTTTCTGACTATTTTATCAAATTTAAGTGTATTCATTAAAACTGACCATATATTTAGTGTCAGGCTGACTTTTTAGTGAGGCAGTTTTTGCTTTGAAGACACTGACTATGTGGAGGGGCAAGGGCCCTGCTCTTTTTCACATATAACTTTGTTTTTATTGGCAAAAGTTGCAACAGTCTAATCAAAGTAACAAATGTTATCCTTCACCCGTGCCTTGCACCGACTCACACAAAAACATGTATGAGAGAGTGAAGTCATTATAAACACGCACGCACACGCACCATGCATACACATTCACACACCTCAAAGGTATAAAATAAGGAGGCGCTCGGATGGATTTCGAAGGTCTACCGAGGGTCTGATCAACGCCCGGTTTTGCATTGAAGAAAATATCTCCCACTGAACGAAGCGGCCTTCCTCGTTTGTATCAACGGTGAGGGATTCTGATCTTTTTATTTCAATGCCTTTTTCTGAGTGTGTGTGAAAGCTTGAGGCTTTTTCTGTTGTTCGTGGCGGGGTTTAAAATTGATGCTTAACCCTAGCAAATAACAGTATGTGTTGTTTTGAGCATTTTTATGCTTTGCAGAGTTTCATTGTATCTGTGGCAACTTTTTATTAAAGCATACTGAAGTACACAGTTCTGAGAGTGTGTTTTCATTGTACCAACCTTTTTCCCGAGTCCTGCACATTTAAAATAAAATATCATAAGACATTTTGGCGCTGCAAGTAGCAGGGTTTTGGAGAAAAAGGCTGTACAATGTTTAAGAAAAGAGATAAAACAGATGCAGGAGTGAAAACTGAGTTGGTGGAGGGGTGGAGTGATGGTCAGTACCAACAAATTGCTGCATGTTTGCGAGACAGAGGGGGACGCCCTTCTCCTTGTAATGATTCTTTAAATGCTGAGAATTCAGGTGATTTTTTGACGGCTTTGAAAACAGTAGAAGTTAAAAAAGGGGCACCTGTGTGTGGTTTGCAGAAACTTGTGTGGATTTGTGCGACTGCATGGAAAAGCTTACATGAAAAGAATCAGCAAATACAGGCGCAAATGTTGAAGTACAAGACCGCTTCGGAGGAAGCGCAGACAGACTGCTTGTTGCAGAAACAGCATGTGCAATTATTAAATGTGCAATTGGAGAAAATGACAGGACTTGTTGAAGGAGCGGTGACGTAAGTTGCCATGCTGAAGAGAGAAAAGTACAGGAGGAAAAAACGAAGCGTCTCCCCAAAGAGAGTCAGAGCTTTTGTTGCTGGGCTGGGTTCTGGCTTTGATCCAGCAAGTTGGGACGGGGATCTTTGGGGGGACGAGAGTGATGAAAATGATTATTTTTGGGACAATAGAGAGCAAGACGTGAGCAGTCGGGTGGAGGTTGCTCCTCCTGTCTCCTCGGTCCCCAGTAGAAATGTAAAACCGGTAAAGAGACGCAGGCAAGAGCAGGTGGTGGTCCCAGCTGTATTGCAAGCAAGGATGGATGCAGCAGGACAGGCTGTTTTGGATGGAGCAGGCAATCGAATAATGGACTTGGTGCAGCAGCCACAGCCCAATGCAGACCTTAAGGTGATAACGGAAGACTACAGCCAGGAGGAAGTGGCATATCTGTCAAAAAGGTTCAGGCAACTATCTGGGGAGCCAGTTGATGCCTGGATGGCCAGGCTTTTGGATGAGGGGGCGGATCAGGTCCAGGTTGACGGGGGTGACGGCATGTCTTTTGCTGGACTATCCATTGATACGAACGTAAATACAGCGTTTCGACAAGAGGTCAGGGACTTGGAGGACTCACGGTCCTTGTTTGATGTGTATACACGCGCAGTTAGATTCACCTTTCCGAATCCGTCAGATTGGCCTGATTTGCAAAGTCAGTGGGTGACGCTTAGAGAATGCGTACAACGTTTGATTCGGCTGTGTGTACGTGACGCGTTGACTTATGGGGCAGCTGCTGACTATCAAGCGCTCCCGGTCCCCAAGGTGGTGAGAGACCGGTTGATCAGAACAGCTCCATCGCATTACCGAGCTGCAATGCTGACAGTAATGTTGGGAGCTACCAATGTTTCGATGTCTGATATCCGTAGCAGAATTATGGAACTAGGCTCTCTGGGTGATTGGAATTCAACTCGAGGTGAACCTCAGGGCGAACGGGAAAGACAGTATAAACAACTGACGATGCGCGGGCCAAAAAGGGACACTCAGAAAAACACGGGACCCACTCGCTCTGATCTCTGGAGAGCATTAATTAAATCAGGGGTTTCGCCTAATGAAATAGATGGGTTGCCTACAGATGAGTTGAGGTCCAGATGTAAAAAAAAAAGGCTTGAAAGTGTATTGTGCTAGTTATGACGTGGAAAATTTAACACAGGCCCTGAGAAACGTTTTCCAAACCGCTCCGGTTCTTCCTCCTACCTCCTCAGCTGAGCTCAGACCCACGCGCGCCAGCGCAGTGGAGGTGCAGAGCGAGGAGGGGGGCGGGGAGGGGAGCGGGGCTGCTCAATTTAAGCTCAGACCCACGTGCAACAGTGCAGTGGGGGGGTGGAGCAGGGAGAGGAGTGAGGAGAAGAGCCAGCCTGCTCATTTTGAGTTAGAAAGAGACTCCTCTGAGGAGGAGGTAATCAGAGTCAGAACTGTTAAGTAGGAAAAAAAAGAACAGAAAAGGCAAACAGAGATCACAGTTATATCCAGATTTGCAGGATCTGATGGACTTTGAATAGGAAAAAAGCCAAGCCCCAGAAATAAAGATTACAAATTGGTCAACAGATGACATTAGACCGCATGTTCAGATAGAAATTTATTGGAAGAATAAAAATGTTCAAAAAGTGCTGGCATTAGTAGATACAGGGGCTGAGGCTACGTTAATTCACGGAAACCCTGACAGAATAAATGGTCCTGTTGTTCCCCTTTCAGGTCTGGGAGGAAACATGATTTTTGGAAAAAGTATGACTATACCTTTAAAATTTGGAAAAATGCCAATTAAGAAATTTCAGGTTTTAGTCACTCCAGTAAAAGAATGGATTTTGGGCATGGATGTTTTAGCAGGGATGACACTTCATCTGAAACAAGGGCGTTTTGAGTTCGGGGTGGAGCGACCGTTACAGATTAAATCTGTGTTAGTGGGAAAAGTGAAAATGCCTCCTTTTCCCATTCCTTTGGCAACTAAGACAGTAAGCATGAAACAGTATCGTATTCCTGGGGGTCACAATGAAATTGCTGACACCATCAAAGATTATGTGGAGGCTGGAGTGTTAAAAACATGCACTACTGCCTGGAATAATCCCATTTGGCCAGTCAGAAAGTCAGATGGGTCATGGAGAATGACTGTGGATTACAGGTAGCTTAATAAACACACGCCTCCTTTGACATCAGCTGTACCAGACACTGTGTCTATCATTGAAAAAGTGCAGCATCACAAAGGAACATGGTACGGAGTGATAGATTTGGCTAATGCATTTTTCACTATCCCAATCCCAGAGGACCGAATGGAACAATTTGCATTCACATGGGGTGGCAGACAGTTCACGTTTCAACGTTTGCCTCAAGGCTACATTCACACCGCCACCATCTGTCACAGAGTGGTAGCTGAGCATCTGGATGGCTTTAAGCTGCCCCCTGGAGTGATGGTCTCTCATTATATCGATGACATCATGATTCAGGGAGACACACAGGAAGTGGTTGCAGCAGTGCTACCCAGACTCATGACACACATGATAAATCATGGTTGGGAGATTAATCCAGCCAAAGTACAAGGACCCTCTCAGAATGTGATGTTTCTGGGAATTTGTTGGAACAAAGGAGAAAGAGAAATTGTTCAGAAAGCACGTGATAAGATCATTGCGTTTGCCATTCCTCACACTAAGAATGATGTACAAAAGTTCATAGGGTTGTTTGGGTATTGGAGAAACCACATCCCTCATCTGGGACAAATATTACAGCCTTTGTATCATGTGACCAGGAAAAAAGAGGAATTTGTTTGGGGAGAAAAACAACAAATAGCCTTTGATTTAGCTAAAGAAGCTATTCAACAGGCAGTGTCCTTGGGAAAACTGCAGTCAGGACCAGTGGAGCTGCAGGTGTCTGCTATCAATGATTATGCTAACTGGAGTTTGTGGCAGAAACAGGGGCGTGTGAGAAAACCTTTAGGCTTTTGGTCTAGAAAACTGCCTCCTGCAGGAGTAAGATATACTCCTTTTGAAAAGCAGCTGTTGGGCTGTTATTGGGCTTTGCTTGAAACTGAAGCTCAGACTGCTGGACATGAAATTTTGATGAGAACTCACATACCTATTTTGAACTGGGTCATGAGTGAGCCCACCACCCACAGAATAGGAACAGTTCAGGAAGCCAACATCATTAAATGGAAGTGGTATGTGTCTGAACGAGCTAAACCAGGAGAGAAGGGAGTAGTATCTGTTTTGCATGATGAAGTTGTTGACATTCCAGAGGAAGGCGAACAGGCTTTTGAAGTTGAACAGTTGGCAGAGTCCCTAGTAAAGTCTGGAAAGTGTAGATGGAAAGCAGGTCTGATGAGCAACAGCAAGCTTGGTTCACTGATGGTTCTTCTAAGTGGCAGGCAGGAAAGCGTACACTGCACTAAAAGGCCTAATATCCGGGGAGATACAACAGTATGCAAGTCTATGTATCTGCCACATATCCAGTATGTTTCCGGTGATATACGGGAAGATCTCATCTTTAACAGATCCTAGTACAGGATATCCCATGTATACCCATCCGTGATAGATCCTAGCACTGGATATTTTCTGGATACTCATACATGATCAATCCAAGTATAGGATATTTTCTGGATACACATCTGCTATAGATCCTAGTATAGAATATTTTATGTATACCCATACTTGAGATATCCTAGTATTGGATATTTTCTGGATACCTATATGAGAAAGATCCTACTATTGGATATTTTTTGGATACCTATATGTGAAAGATCCTACTATTGGATATTTTCCATATACGTATCTGTGATAGATCCTAGTATTGTATATTTTTGGATACCCAAACATAATAAATCCTAGCATTGGATATTTTCCAGATACAAATCTGTGATAGATCCTAGTATTGGATATTTTGTGGATACTCATACATAATAAATCCTAGTATTGGATATTTTCGGGATACACATCTGTGATAGATCCTAGTATTTGATATTTTCTGGATACCCATACATAATAAATCCTATTATTGTATATTTTCCGGATACACATCTGGCAGATCCTCATATTGCATATTTTCTGGATATCCATACATAATAAATCCTAGCATTGGATATTTTCCGGATACACATCTGTGATAGATCCTAATGTTGGATATTTTTTGGATACCCATCTGACAGATCCTCATATAGGATATTTTCTGGATACCCATACATAATAAATCCTAGCATTGGATATTTTCCGGATACACATCTGTGATAGATCCTAATGTTGGATATTTTCTGGATACCCATCTGACAGATCCTCATATAGGATATTTTCTGGATACCCATACATAATAAATCCTAGCATTGGATATTTTCCGGATACACATCTGTGATAGATCCTAATGTTGGATATTTTCTGGATACCCATCTGACAGATCCTCATATAGGATATTTTCTGGATACCCATACATAATAAATCCTAGCATATGGATATTTTCCGGATATACATCTGACAGATCCTAGTATTGGATATTGTCTAGATACCCATACTTAAAAAATCCTAGCATTTGGATACTTTCCGGATACACATCTGTGATAGATCCTAATATTGGATATTTTCTGGATACCTATACATAGTAAATCCTAGTATTTGACATTTTCCAGATACACATCTGACAGATCCTCATATTAGATATTTTCTGGATACCCATACATAATAAATCCTAGCATTGGATATTTTCCGGATACACATCTGTGATAGATCCTAATGTTGGATATTTTTTGGATACCCATCTGACAGATCCTCATATAGGATATTTTCTGGATACCCATACATAATAAATCCTAGCATTGGATATTTTCCGGATACACATCTGTGATAGATCCTAATGTTGGATATTTTCTGGATACCCATCTGACAGATCCTCATATAGGATATTTTCTGGATACCCATACATAATAAATCCTAGCATTGGATATTTTCCGGATACACATCTGTGATAGATCCTAATGTTGGATATTTTCTGGATACCCATCTGACAGATCCTCATATAGGATATTTTCTGGATACCCATACATAATAAATCCTAGCATATGGATATTTTCCGGATATACATCTGACAGATCCTAGTATTGGATATTGTCTAGATACCCATACTTAAAAAATCCTAGCATTTGGATACTTTCCGGATACACATCTGTGATAGATCCTAATATTGGATATTTTCTGGATACCTATACATAGTAAATCCTAGTATTTGACATTTTCCAGATACACATCTGACAGATCCTCATATTAGATATTTTCTGGATACCCATACATAATAAATCCTAGCATTTGGATATTTCCGGATACACATCTGACAGATCCTAGTATTGGATATTGTCTGGATACCCATACATAAAAAATCCTAGCATTTGGATACTTTCCGGATACACATCTGTGATAGATCCTAATGTTCGATATTTTCTGGATACCCATACATAGTAAATCGTAGTATTTGACATTTTCCGGATACACATCTGACAGATCCTCATATAGGATATTTTTTGGATACCTATACATAAAAAATCCTAGCATTTGGATAATTTCCGTATACACATCTGTGATAGATCCTAATATTGGATATTTTCTGGATATCCATACATATTAAATCCAAGTATTGGATATTTTCCAGATACACATCTGACAGATCCTAGTATTGGATATTGTCTGGATACCCATACATGAAAAATCCTAGTATAGGATATTTTCCGTATATATATATATATATATATATATATATATATATATATATACTGTTACTCCCAAACTCCCTCCTAAACAATTTAAATTTACATACTGTATACAATATTTTAAATAAACAATCCATACAGCATGTGTTGTTTATGTAAAATATTGTATATATAGTAGTATTAAAATTTAAATTGTTTATTTAAGAAGGGAGTTTGGGAGTAACAGGTGATGAGTGTGATTGCAACCTGGTACGTGTCATGACAAAAGTTGACTGAACTTGAACTATCCTACTTTGCTGTTTTTCACTTATCGCTAGTGGGCGTGTTCCCACCAGCAATATGCATGGTCCAGCGCACCTCATGGTCCCAAACACCTGTGATAAACGAGGGACTATATAAAACTAACAAACCGGTGTGTGTGTTTGTCTTTTTTTTAAGTAAAAACTAATTTAAATTATTTTCAGAAATGCTGTCTTGAATAATTTTGTAGATGTTGAACAACACTATGCAAAACATTAAAATTTCTTTGTTTAAAAGAGCATTTATTGTACAGTAGTTTGTTTTGGGCATGTTTTATGTTTGAGTTTTTTGTTAAATAAGTTCTATTCTATTCACATAATAAATGTTTACTCAGCAGAGGTAAAAAGTAATACTGACAATAATTCACATTAGCCTTTAAAGAACCTTGACCAAAAGACATTTTTCATCTTATTTTGTTCACTTCTGCTTAGTTGAGAAAGTCCCAATTGTTCCTTTAGGACTAAGGCATTACCATCTGGTTCCCACTGAAAACCCATTCGGGGCCCGTTAAACCCATACAAAAAGGCCTAATATCTGGGGAGATACAACAGTATGCAAGTTTACGTATCTGCCACATATCCAATATGTTTCTGGTGCTATACGGGGAGATCTCATCTTTAACAGATCTTAGTACAGGATATCCCACGCATACCCATCTGTGATAGATCCTAGTATTGGATATCTTCTGGATACCCATCCATAATAAATCCTAGTATTGGATATTTTCCAGATACCCATACATGAAAAATCCTAGAGTAGGATATTGTCTGGATATGTATATTTAACTGTACACTTGCATATTGTGTGTGTGTGTGTGTGTGTGTGTGTATGTGCGTGTGTGTGTGTGTGTGCAAGGGGTTATGGAGAACAAGATCTGTGAGTTTGGTGGTCCTATCACTGCGTTTAGTTGGAAATCCTAACCCCAATTTGTTAAAATACAAATACCCATAATTCATAGGGAGAACGTAGGACGGACAGGAATCTCATAAATTGCGGTCAGGGAGTTATGGAGAACAAGATCTGTGAGTTTGGTGGTCCTATCACTGCGTTTAGGTGGAAATCCTAACCCTAATTTGTCCAAATACAAATACCCATAATTCATAGGGAGAACGTAGGACGGACAGGAATCTCATAAATTGCGGTCAGGGAGTTATGGAGAACAAGATCTGTGAGTTTGGTGGTCCTATCTCTGCGTTTAGTTGGAAATCCTAACCCTTGGTCAAAATACCATAATCCAAAAAAAAAGTGTTGGGAAAGTGTTGAAAGTTCCGATCAGCTCTGCAAGGTGCTGGCCAATATCTTTAACACCTCATGCCCTGTAGACAGATCCCGTCTGCCTGAAGACCACACCACCATCATCCCAGTCCAAAAAAGCTCTACAGTAGCCGTGTTTCCATCAAGGTTTCTAGGTGCGCATTTTGAAGTAGCGCAGCAGAAAAGCTTAATGGAAACGGCAAAATGCGAGGTTACTTCCTGAAATACGCTAAAAAGTTTATACGCTCGCTTGAGGTGGTTTTTGGGATGTTCGGAAATGAGCAGATGCGCACAACGACAGATGGAAACACATTTTCCGACTCATTTCTGACGTAGCGAACATTCACGTCACGTGACGTTCAGCTTTTTCCGCTCCGGACAACATGTAACATCGCTAAAACTAGTTTGCATGACAGAATAAATACAACTCGCCTGATAGCAACACATACCTGAAATATTCTCTCCATTTTGACGAGATGTGTGGCCGGGTTCTGTTTTCAACTGCTACTTCCTGTTTACTGTAGACATGCGCAGTGCTGACGTCTGACGTAATGACGCTGACGTCTGACGTAATGACGCTGACGTCTGACGTAATGACGCTGTGCGCGGCTTGGAAGAAGTGCTTCAAGCCAGTAGATGGAGAAACACTTCTGATCTGCATTAATTTGTATTTACATATTTGCGAGGTAGCTCAAATTTCGCAATTAAAATGGATGGAAACACAGCTAGTGACTGCTCTGAATGACTGTTGGCCAGTGGCCCTCACCCGATAGTCGCTAAATGCTTCGAAAAACTGTTCATGACCCACATCAAAACAACCATCATCAACAAGGACCCTCGAGTATGCATACTGTGAGAACCAATCAACAGAGGATACCATCTCCTCTGTGGTCCACACTGCTCTCACCCACCTGGAACAGAAGGACTCATACACCCATATGCTCTTTGTGGACTTCACATCTGCCTTCAAAATCATGATCCCCCAAACCCTAATGGACAAATTACTAACACTAGGACTAAGCCCCTCCATTTGCAACTGGTTCCTTGACTTCTTAACTAACAGACTTCAGTCAGTGATGATCCACAACTTCTCCTCTTCCACCATCACCCTCAGCACTGGCTCTCCTCAGGGATGTGTGCTGAGCCCTCTTCTGTTCACTCTGCTCACATATGATTGTACAGCCACACATCCAGGCTGTCATATTGTTAAGTTTGCAGATGATACAGCTGTGGTGGGATGCATCACAGATAATGATGAATCCAGCTACAGACAGGAGGTGGAACATCTGGAGAGCTGGTGCAAAGAGAACAACCTTCACATGAATGTGAAGAAGACGAAGGAGATGATTGTGGACTTCAGAAGGAACAAACACACCCACACCCCACTGTATATAGGTGGATCTGCGGTGGAGGTGGTCTCCAGCTACAAATACCTGGGTGTACACATGAATGATAACCTCAGCTGGAGCAACAACACCACCAGCCTGATCAAGAAAGGTCATCAGAGACTCTACTTCCTCAGACGGCTGAGACGAGCCGGTCTGAGAAGCTCAGTCCTCACCTCGTTCTACAGGTGTGCAGTGGAGAGCGTCCTGTGCTCCAGCATCAACGTGTGGCATGGAGGCTGCACAGTTGCAGAGAGGAAAGCTCTACAAAGAGTGGTGAAGGCTGCACAGAAGTCTGTGGGAGTCAGTCTCCCCACCATCACAGACATTTACACCTCCAGATGCAGAAAAAGAGCCACCTGCATCATGAAAGACCTCACTCACCCAGCACACTCACTCTTTGCACCACTCCCCTCGGGACGGAGGTTGAGGAGCATCAAATGTAGAACCACTAGACTGAGGAACAGCTTCTACCCTGAGGCTGTCAGACTCATGAATAAATAAATAATAAGAATAAACACTGCAAAATGTCACATCATGCTGATACTGATCTGTTTCTTGTTGCTGCGTTCATCTGTGACCATCTGCTCATGTTCGTGCTGCTGTTTATAATGATGTTTTTCTACTACATTAGGGCTTAGTGTATTACTAGCTGATGTCTCTCTTAGTTAATCCTAGATGTTATTATTGTTTTTCTCTTGCATTTGTTGTTGGATGTAACTGGGACCCTAATCTCGTTTTCAACACATGTACTACATGCGGTGCAAATGACAATAAATTCTCTCTGACTCTCTGACTCTGATAAAGTTTGCAGCTGATACAGCTGTGGTGGGATGCATCACAAACTATGATGAGTCCAGCTACAAGCAGGAGGTGGAACACCTGGAGAGCTGGTGCAAAGCCTGATCAAGAAAGTTCACCAGAGACTCTATTTCCTCAGGCGGCTGAGACGAGCTGGTCTGAGCAGCTCAGTCCTCACCTCCTTCTACAGGTGTGCAGTGGAGAGCATCCTGTGCTCCAGCATCAATGTGTGGCATAGAGGCTGCACAGCTGCAGAAAGAAAAGCTCTGCAGAGAGTGGTGAAGGCTGCACAGAAGATGTTGGAGTCAGTCTCCCCACCATCACAGACATTTACACCTCCAGATGCAGGAAGAGAGCCACCTGCATCATGAAGGACCACACTCACCCAGCACACACACTTTTTGCCCCACTCCCCTCAGGAAGGATGTTGAGGAGCATTAAGTGTAGAACCACTAGACTGAGGAACAGCTTCTACCCTGAGGCTGTTAGACTCATGAATATCTAACCAGAATGGTCACTGTGAAATATCACATCATATTGCTGCTGATCTGTTTCACGTTGCTGCTGATCTGTTTCATGTTGCTGCTGATCTGTTTCATGTTGCTGCTGATCTGTTTCATGTTGCTGCTGATCTGTTTCATGTTGCTGCTGATCTGTTTCATGTTGCTGCTGATCTGTTTCATGTTGCTGCTGATCTGTTTCATGTTGCTGCTGATCTGTTTCATGTTGCTGCTGATCTGTTTCATGTTGCTGCTGATCTGTTTCATGTTGCTGATCTGTTTCATGTTGCTGCTGATCTGTTTCATGTTGCTGCTGATCTGTTTCATGTTGCTGCTGATCTGTTTCATGTTGCTGCTGATCTGTTTCATGTTGCTGCTGATCTGTTTCATGTTGCTGCTGATCTGTTTCATGTTGCTGCTGATCTGTTTCATGTTGCTGCTGATCTGTTTCATGTTGCTGCTGATCTGTTTCATGTTGCTGCTGATCTGTTTCATGTTGCTGCTGATCTGTTTCATGTTGCTACTGATCTGTTCATGTTGCTGCTGATCTGTTTCATGTTGCTGCTAATCTGTTTCATGTTGCTGCTGATCTGTTTCATGTTGCTACTGATCTGTTCATGTTGCTGCTGATCTGTTACATGTTGCTGGTGCTGGGTGGGCTAGCAGTGGTTCCCAACCCTGGTCCTTGAGGAACACCATCTTGCATGTTTAAGTTGCTTCTCTGCTCCAACACACCTGATCCAGTGATTTTAATGACTTCATGTTCTGCAGAAGCCTGTAAATAACCTGTTTATTAAAATCAGGTGTGTCGGAGCAGAGGAACCACTAAAACATGCTGGATGGTGTTCCTCAAGGTTGGGAACCCCTGGGCTATACAGTACAAAGGAGGCATACTTGAATGACATTCTTTGGGGGGTGGGGTCATCAAACCATAATAACAGGAGCTTCATTGAAGTAGCTAGGCTCTGGGTGAGAGCATTTTGCTGTTTGTCCTCACTACCCCTCCTCCTCTCTTCACCCCTCCCCTCCCTTCCCAGCTCTGGGTGAGAGCATTTTGCGTTGTCCTACTCTTGGGGTTTTGCGGGGGTTATCACATTTTAAATAAGCTTAAATGTTGAGGAGAATTGGTTGTAATTTTTCTCAGTACATTACCTTACTTGTCAGTAAATATTATTACTTACTGTTTTTGCATAACGTGTAGTCACGAAAACAAGGTACTATAAGAAATTGGAGCGGTCCACCCCCTTCTTTTTTTTTTACTAGTGGTATGTCCCTACCGAGTCACAACCTCTTCCGGATTTCATCATGCTGCTGGTTTGCAACGTGCGTCGACTGAACCCTGGAATTGAATGCTACTCTGAGCACCTCTGCAGTAAGTTGGGTGATTTAATCTTATCTATGTTTATTTAAAAATACCTACGTTGTTTTGTACGTATGTCGCAGTTTAATATAAGTCAACTAACATAAAAATTCATGAATATTGGCGTGTACTTATTAATTTAGCTCCGTTTACAAATAGAAACTGAACCGTACAGTTTCGGTGTATTGTTGTCAGACCTATTCGTTAACATTTCGCTGTGTTTCGAAACTCAAGTGTTATTTTAATCTTTTGTCAACCCGGGCAAATTCAAACGGGCCAATGAGCGCTGCTACTGACTGACGTTGTGCGAGTAAACCAATCAAAAGCGTAGGGGGGGGGGGGGTTTCGCACAACGTGATTCAGTAACAATGCGCGATTACAGACCAATCGCATGCTGTTACTGAATCACGTGGTGCGAGTCAGCAAATCAAAACCGTGCATATTGGGTGACTCATGCCAAAACAGGAAAAATTGTAATATATAATCCTTTTTCAATGTTTTATTTGTTCTTACAACCTTTTTATATTGATTCTTATCTTTTTGTAACTGTTCAGCACTTTGTTTGAAAGCGCTTTATAAATAAAATTATTATTTATTAAAGTTTGGTTGTGCATTTTGTAAAGTCTCAGACTGTATTGGTCCTGGTATAGTTATAATTAGACATTTAGTTAGGCTAATATTTCATAATGAACAATAACAATATTATAGTATAATTAACTTGCTTGATTTTGATCCAAATCTAAAATTATTCAATGTTTCAGCTTTTTTCAATGCAGCATATTAATCCCCCATCTCTTTTTTTTTTCTTTCTTTTTTTCCAGAATCACATACCAGTTTCAAGACAACAGCATTGAAAAAAGGTAAGATGTAGGAAGTTGTTACTCCTTCATTCTGGCTCATTATTGTCCAAAAATACTACTGTATCCTGATAAACTGCATCTGGATAAAGTGAATTTAATTGTGGTTGGATCAGAAGAGTAAATAGTTACCATTCTGACACCACATTAGTTTGTACACAATCCATCACTGCTGCATGCCTTTAAAAAAAAATTATTATTATTATTATTTTTTTTTTTTGGGGGGGGGGGGAGATCACCTCCCAATAAATGTATTTTGGAAAATATTTTACTTTTGATACTTAAAGTGCGACTAAACCGGTCCGTGTACATTCAGGCAGTTCGTTTTTTCATTTGAAACAAAAAATGAAATAACAAAAAAACCACTTGTTTTTTCGTTTTTCGTTTATTGAACCAAAACAAAAACATGGATTACAAACCGTTATCCGATTTCCGATTTTGTGCACAAAACGAAAATGGAAAAAACGGATAACGACGGGTCAGTTTCGATTTTGTAATTTCTTTTATTGACAGCGGATATGACCCGGAAGTTCTCTCTGCCCCGCAAATGTGACGTGTCGAAGCATTTGTGTGCACATTTAAGAGTATAGAACTCTTTTGAGCATATTTACACAGAACAAACTTTGTATTGTTTAAAAAAACTCTTAACGTTGCAGGAAAAACTGGTATACTACGGAGCCCCCCAGGGGACGTGGGGAAAAGGAAATTGCGGTTCCTTTAAATGGAATGTGGACCATCTGAAATAAGCATGTCACGATAGCTCAACTGGTAACGCTTGGGTTCGCCACTCCAAAGGTCACAGGTTCGACTCCCACATGGGACAACATTTTTTTTAAGATTATTTATTAATTCCAGATTAAAAAAACACAAGAAAACTATTTACAAAAAAACAATAAAAACGTTCAATTATATAATCATTCCTCTTTCTTATTTTGCTTAATGGTTTTTAACTCATCCCTGAAATTCTGACACAAGAATCACAAGTTCAAGTGTGAACTGTGTCACAGAATAAACACAATAAAAACATGTATTATCTGCAGCATTGTTGTTTAAAATGGCTCAACATTACGACAATGGAGCAGACAGTACACTCAATTTAATTGAATTTTGAAATCAGCCTTAAATATAAGGATGTCCAGTGTGTGCTGCAGTGGTAAAAGTAATTTTCCGTTGTATATTTCACGTTCAAGCTCCGTGGAATCAGCTGTTCGAGCCGACGCGGCAGCCTGCGCTCTGTCTGTCCATCTGAACTTGTGATTCTGTCAGAATTTCAGGGATGAGTTAAAAACCATTAAGCAAAATAAGAAAGAGGAATGATTATATAATTGAACGTTTTTATTGTTGTTTTGTAAATAGTTTTCTTGTGTTTTTTTAATCTGGAATTAATAAATAATCTTAAAAAAAATGTTGTCCCATGTGGGAGTCGAACCTGTGACCTTTGGAGTGGCGAACCGAAGCGTTACCAGTTGAGCTATCGTGACATGCTTATTTCAGATGGTCCACATTCTTTTTAAAGGAACCGCAATTTCTTTTTCCCCACGTCCCCTGGGGGGCTCCGTAGTATACCAGTTTTTCCTGCAACGTTAAGAGTTTTTTTAAACAATACAAAGTTTGTTCTGTGTAAATATGCTCAAAAGAATTCTATACTCTTAAATGTGCACACAAATGCTTCGACACGTCACATTTGCGGGGCAGAGAGAACTTCCGGGTCATATCCGCTGTCAATAAAAGAAATTACAAAATCGAAATTGACCCGTCGTTATCCGTTTTTTCCATTTTCGTTTTGTGCACAAAATCGGAAATCGGATAACGGTTTGTAATCCATGTTTTTGTTTTGGTTCAATAAACGAAAAACGGAAAAACAAGTGTTTTTTTTTCATTTTTTTCATTTTTTGTTTCAAATGAAAAAACGAACTGCCTGAATGTACACGGACCTAAACCCCTGTGAACAAACACTAACATTTCTAACCAAAATAAAATCAACATCAATTATGCGCAGACACATGCTCCAAACCTTTCAAAATGTATGCAAAGATGAAGTTGTATGAATGTTTGTGTTTTACAGATGGAACACACAGATGACTAGCAGCGAAGAGCAGCTTTTGAAAGGCAAGTCTGTTGGACATTCCTCACTGTGTCATTAGCAGGTTATTTTTGTTTCTCATTTAATGATTTTAACTTTTCTTCTAAAGACCTTGCCATCCACAAGATGACTTCAGTGCTCACTGAAGTACTTGTGGTGGTGAAGGATCTGTCCAGAGATGTGCAGTTCATCAAGAACCAAGTTGACAGGGCAAAATGACACAAGGTGGTATCCGGGGACCAGCCACCGCAACTTATACATTCCCTGTCCAGCTGCCAGTCACCAGTGAACAAGACTTCATGGGGTGGAGTCATTACTGATGGAAGAATCAGTTCGTCAAAAGATGGTAATTTATTTGATAGACTGAACTGCATTCATTTATTAAATGTAGACCATTTCAATGTGGTCTGGCTCATTTTTCCTCAAGGAAAAATATGCTAAGCTCTCTAGGCACTTGAGCACAAATTCTTATCTAAAAGTTCAAAATGTGCCACAGAACATCTGCTATTAATGAAATGTTTTGAAATTGTTCAAATACTGTATATCAGGGATGTCCAAAGTGTGGCCCGAGGGCCATTTGTGGCCCCTGAAACGATTTTGTGTGGCCCCTGACTTCAGATCAAGAATTATACTTTACAAATTTGTCCCCCTGGCACAGGTGTTTGATGTAGATGGAGAAATTCTATTTGTTATTTGGGCAAATTTATCACAAAGTAAAATCTTATAATTAAAAATATTGGGAACAATAACAATTATTTGTCTTTAAATAACAAAACTCTTAGCTTTTTCTAAATCTATCTAGTGACTTCTACTCAAAAGCTGATTTTGCTTCACTCCAATCTGCTTTAAATTATAGAATAATGTTCCTCATGTACAGCACTTTGTGTCAGCGGCCATTGTTTTAATGCACTTTATTAAAAAAAGTTGATTTGGGGTGCACCGTGTCTACATTTGGCTTTGATCTTTCTCTAAAATCACAGAGTTCTCTGAGTCAGCTTCAGGTGCTTGTAGTTAATCTTAAATATCTTCTAAATTGAACCAGGTGTTTCAATGCCTTAACATCACACAACAATTACAGTGGAGAAACTTGTCAGTTTGGTTTAAAAAAAAAAACTTAAAGTAATTTTTATTTATTTTTTTCTGTGCAGAGATATTCTTGTGCTATATTTTTTAAATGAATACTGTATATCCAAAGCTCCTCAGTTGAAAACACTAAAATGGTAGAAAAGATGTTTAAAAACCTCTTTCCTCAGAAGGACACAACACAACTGCATATTTGGTGAGCTTCCTCCCCTGCAAATTACTTTATAGACTGCTGGTGATTGAGAATACAGGTAGTCCCCGACTTACGAGCGAGTTCCGTTACAACGAGGTGCTCGTAAGATGAAAATTTGTAAGTTGAAACACGAAGCACAAGTTCTCGTAAGTCCGGAATTTCGCTCGTAAGTTGGAACGGTTTTGCTAGTGCGACTACAAACACTCGTTTTTCATCGAAAAACTGCTTACTAGTGCATAAAAATGATCGGAAACGTGTGTCCACATGTTTAGCTAACGAACTGTGGTGAAAAAACACAGAAAAACTCGGTATTTTTTGCGTTTTTTTCCAAAAATTCGCCAGCTCGTAAGTCTGGAACCTCGTAAGTAAGAGCGCTCGTAAGTCGGGGACTACCTGTATAATTATGCTCTTAGTGTGCCATATAGTAAAAAATTCTTTTGAATTTCTAAAATGTATTGCATCTTGTCTTTCATGCCTCTTCTGTATGAAATGCAAAAAAAAAAAGGATTAATTTTGAATAAAGAAAATGTGAAAGTGCAAGCTATAAGAAATAATCAAAGGACAATGTTCTTGGTGAGCTTAATAGGTGCATGGATATGTTGTCAAGATCGAGTCAAACTAGACATTTGCTTCTCTTTCCAGTTCAGTCTAATTGGATGCTGAGCATTTAATTTTAAAAAATCACACCCGTGTGAAGTGAGTGCTGCTCATCACTGTACCTCATCAAATGTCATCTCATTATGGCCAATGACATTTTGCATCCTCACACAATATTTGTTTATACAAACACTCAAATTTGTCATATTCAGTGGGAATGTGTGGGACAGTTTGTGCACACACCAAAAGCAGAACATGGGAGATAGCACCTCTCAAAAAAAAAAAGAGGGGAGGGGGGTATACAATTTTATCAAATATACACCATCTTCCTCACTCTTATTTTTTTTGTCTTTCAGCTGCTGCTCGGCAGTTTGACCCAAAGCTAACTGACAAGGACTACAGCGGAACTGTCAAGAAGTGGCTTCGTTATGCGCCAGACCGGGAGGGGGGCATCCCAAGGAACCAAAGTGATCCAAACCCAAGCCAAACGTGTCAAACCTAGTCTGAAAAAGCTAAGTCTGGTCCTCTGGACATACAAAAAACAAAGCAAAAAAAAAACTGTAGAAACGTTTCGTCTTTCGTCCGAAAGACTTCCTCAGTCTGAGCTGCTGTATTCAGCTCAGTCTTATACCATACCATACCATTTTATTTATAAAGCACTTTAAACAGGAACAAGTCCACACAAAGTGCTGATATAAATAGCACCCTCCCACAGTGGATCAACCAGTTGGCTGATGACAGCCTGAAACCAGCTGCTCACATGATCAAGGAGGACCATCAGCCTGACGATGGATCGTTAACACCCTGATGGTTGTTTG